>JAQFXP010000244.1:0-36725 GCA_034693685.1 Belba bartosi | reverse complement strand
GAGAGAGAGAGAGAGAGAGAGAGAGAGAGCACTAAATTAAACATTTGGCCAAAGAAACCGATAATCTTTGAATGCGAATACTGTATATCAGTTTGCTTAATATCAGACTGGCTTTTATTTGATCTATATACGATTTTAACAATATTTGCTTGTTTATCATTGTTTTTAATAATTATTCTAAAATTAATTAATAAATATGTAAATTTTTACAATTTTAAAATATAACAAATTTTTAAGTCTTAGTCACACAAACAGAAATTGTTTCATTTTATTTTTGTCAAATTATATGGATTTTATTTTTATTTAATAAATTTATTATAGATTAAGATTTTAAATATTTGCAATTAAAAACAAAGAACTAGAAATATTTTAAAATAAAAATATTTAGGCAATTTTTAAACTTGAACTTGTTTTGTTTTTATTCAATATTGACAACTAAAATATAATTAATTTAATAAATAAATTGATTTTAATTAAAATTTATAAAATAATATTTTGCTCAAAGTGTTTAAGCAAAAATATTAATAGCTCTGACTAATAGAGAACTAATTTAACATTTTGAATGTCTCAATAAATTAGAATTTAATTCACTTTCAAAATTCAAAGTTTACTTTATTTACTCAAAATTATTGTCAGATAATTATTGATAAAAAGAAAATTGAGATAAAAGCTGTAATCAAGCGATTGGGCATTTATCCAATTATAATATTCAAGTACTAAATCCCTATTATTATATCACATCTCAATTATTATGTATATTATTTAAGTTTTTTTGTTTAATTTAGAACTCAATCAAATATAGCTAATCAAACAAATATAGTTTTATTGAAGTTTTTATATTTGAAATTTTATTCAAATTTTATTAGAAAAAGGATATAAAACGAAAAGGAAACTGATGTCAAAATAAGTCATATAAAACATAAATATTATAATAAAATAAATATAATTTATTTTGATGAATCTATTTGTATATTTATTCAGCAATTTATTGAATTAATAAATAAAACTATGAATAAAAGCTTAAAATTGTTTGTTTTCTCCAATCAATTTCATACTTTATATACTTTTTAAGTTAATATTAAATCTATTTATTTATTATTGAATTAAATATTCAATTTTTAATTCAAAAACTAATTAATTAAAGTTTTATAAAATGAAATCTTTTATTATATAATTATATGTTTAAAAAGAAAGAAAAATTCTGAAACACATCTAACAAACGCTAAAACGAGAGTTTTTTTTCCTAGAAAAAAACACAAAAAAGTTTATTATTTGTTTATTAGTTATTGATTTTACAAATATTGGTCAAAAAAGTTAAACAATTTTCAGATAAATAATTAAATAAAGACTTAGTGCAATGCTAAAAGAAATTAAAGCGACAACTCTGTTTGTCACAATAAATATGAATACTTTGAGCAAAAGTTCACTTTTTTCTAAATGAATGTCGTTTTTATCAAAGAAAAAGTTGAACAAAAAAATAATGTGTTTTATCAAAAACGGAATTATTTAGTTTAATTCCCATTGAAATGAAGAAAGTGAAAGTGGAGCATGTACGAATGTACGACTGTTAGCAGTGGTAGAGTCACTAGTGTTTTAGTGTTCATACCTGAGCTGAACTGAATTCTCTAGTTTCTGGTAAGAGTACTGTCGTTCCGCTACTCGACTCCAAGTGCACCGAAAAAGTCTGAAAAAGTTAGCCGCGAAGTAAGAAACAAAAATTATTCGTTTTTCAAAAGACAGCAATTTTTTTATTGCTATTTTCACTTAACCAATGTTTATGTATAGTATGGCAGCATTGGCAGCATTGGCAGCATTGGTGCCTTGTTTTGTGTTCGACTGCAAATCTAGTCATTCGTATCGAGCAATGCATTTCTTCCCGGTTTTGTTGTTCTGAAAAAATAAGGATAACTACTGACTCGGAACCGACGGCTGACCCACTTGTGATCTGCATCTTATTACTCATTATTTATTGGAATTTATAGAAAATAAACTTTTGTTCGATTGTATCGCTAAGAATGTGTGCATAGATGTGAAACACGTTCTCTTGACTCGGATTTATTCCCTAAACACACATTAAATATAAATATATCTTAAATATAGATCTAAAGTATCTTTAAATACAATTCAAATCAAATGCTGTTTCAAAGCATAAGATCTGCACAAAATCAAAGACGTGACTCAAAATCAAATCAAAATCTTTCTCTTATTTCCCCTTTTAGGTCATTTATAGAATAGTGAATCCATTTGATGGCTAGTCTCTCCCTCTCCTCACTCTCTGCAATCTATTCCTCCAATTCTTTCATAGAAGCAATCCTGTGCTCCTCTGTCAGCTCTCCGACTCTCACTCTCTCTCTCTCTCCCCTCTCCTGTTCCCAGTTATGACTATTGTATTGTTCTTTCGGGTAATGATAGGGCGCTGAGAGAGTGAGGACTCGATTGACACTCATATGGATTGTTTGCAGCGATGCAGAGAATTAACAATTTTCTGGTCACCAAAACACCAATACTCGGTTCGTATAGAGAATCGAGGCATGAGTGTCTATGTCGGCACTAGTAGCCGCGTTCGATGCAAGCCTGGCTCTGGTATGGATTGACTTCGCTCTATAGTGGCACAGGCACTCTATACTTTGAGAGGGTGTGTCCGCACACAACAGTCACTTCACGTACTCTATCTATGATTTCCCAAAATGTAGTCAATGTAGTCAATGGCGAAATGGTTGCAGTCTGTGCTAAAAGACATTTCAGGCTTAGAGAGGCTTGAATTCGCATTTTAGAGATGACTGAATCATATAATAGTAGGTTTGACTCTGGCTTATGCTTCCAGACTTGCATTACTTCCAGTGCTTCCATTAGGCATTAGTGCTTACATCCCCTTTAGAGTTGGAAGAGCTCGCAAAAGGGTTTTCATATACGATATAACACAACTGAACATATAGTCAGTCCATACGGTATACTTGGAATATGGAACTGACTGTTGTTATGCTGTCAGTGCTCTATAGAGTATTCCTCTACTCTTCCTTCGCACAGCATATTATTGGAGAATTATGTAGAAAACAGAGAAAAGAATATATCTATAGAATAGTAGTATAGAATAAACAGTATATGCAGTGAAGAGAATAAAATATAACTGACTTATAGTGAAGCGATCGCCTGATTGAAGCCCTCCTGCACTCCAATAAACATATTGATGGAGAGCTTAGGCAGAGGCAGAGGAGAGAGCAAGGGAGCTAAGGCAGAGACAGAGACAGAGACAGAGAGAGCAGAGGCAAAGAGAGCAGAACACAAACAGCGCCGAAATCGAGCAAAAGGAGCAGAACTTTATATGAGAGACCCATAATTTGGACGAAGACGGCGTCTATAGTTTTTTACTTGTTTCTGTTGCAAATGCTTCACTGCCTTCCCCTATGCCTGCCTCCCCTCATATTCGCTTCTGTCTTTCGAGGCCTGAGCATCAATGTGGGGTCAGTGAGGCGCCGAACCAGTAAGAATGGGCCATAATTATTACGTTTGTACTTTCTCTCGGGCTCTAAATGTTGGAACTCATGTGAAAGTATAGCTCGGCTTCAATCGTTCAATCGCTAACTTTATCATCAAACCAAATGCCAGACTCTCTCTCTCTCTTTCTCCCCTGCTCTCTCAGTCTAAACCCAATATCATTGCTATTAATAATGTTTGAGACCATAACTTATTACTATACTCTGCTTCGAGTTCTTGTTTTTTGTGCTCAGTTGCAAATTCTTCAAACCTGAGCTAAGTTTTCAAAAAAGCTGTCGTTAAGTCCAATCGATTAGCTTAGACTCAAAATCAATCATAAAATACCAATAATTATACGACTATTATGATCAGCAAAGGAAACAATGAAAAAAAATTTACATTTTTATCATATTTCCAATTAAGCACTGCATAACAGTCCTTAAAGTTGTTTTAGAGTCAAATCAGAAAACATTTGGAATTTTATTATCAATTAAGGTTTGTTTGGCAAAGAGAACGAAACCATTTTTATTTCAATTCATTCATACGTTTTAATTACAATTATTTCGATTTTCAGTTACATAGAGATAATGTATGACTTGTTTCAATGAAAACATGAATATCAGAGTTAAGATTTCAAAACCTTTCAAATGATTAATGATTGAATAATCCATCAAAATTTTTAAGAATTTTTAAATCATTGCTTTTATCAAAATCATTTTATCGATTTTACAAAAACAGATAAAATATATTTTTTATGCAAATTTCGATACTGACTAAGAAATTCAGAATAACTTTTATGACAAAATGGTCTCGACTTTTGAATGCAGTAATCGAATGGATTATTTGAAAATACGATTTAATTTTTAATATTTATATTTCTTAAATTGAAATAATTATTTAAACAATTTCGCTAAATGCAAGCAATGATAACATGAATGATATTCAAATTACAAATGAAAACTTTTAGTTTCCTTGATTAATTTTTGAATCTAGTTCAATAAACTGCAAAATAATTGAAGTGGAAAATCGTTAAATTGTTTTTTGTATAAAAAATATTATTCGATTAAACACTAATGAATTGCTTTACTCTTAATTATAAATGAATATTATTATTGATATAAGTGTTGCAATCAATGGCTGAAAGCCTTGAGTTGACTTAAGCTTTAAGTTTGGTTGAGTCAGCTCGGCACAAGAATTGACATTTTAGACAAGTTATAGATATGTATGTAAAGACAAATATTAATATGTTATGGATCTGTAATACCGGTGCAGTTTGTATGTAAACATAAAAGAACGCATAACTGGAGTCCATATAAATTAGAAATTGCATTATTAACGAAGTAGTAATATGTATGCATAGAATAACCTAGCTCTTTAACGCCTCTGCATGGCACGAACCTTTGTAGCTCATAATTGATAAACGCTATATTCGCAAAATTAATGCCGATTTTTCGTGCCGAGGACTCAGTCAGTCCTTTTTGAATTCGTTAACATTATTGGCATTGCTTTTGTGCATTGGTTTTGGTTTTGGTCTAAACTTTTTTATATGAGTTACAGAATCTGCTCGTTATGGTGAGGCGTCGCTCCGCTTACGTGAATTGGATGTTCGGAATCAGAATTAATGGCAGTCCCCAGTGAGACATTAGTGCCCGACTCTATTGCTATACGTACACTTGCCCAGGCATACAACTGTACAACTATACAAGCATGCACATACTACACATACTACACATACTGCACACTTACTACCCAATACACCACACGTGCGGATTCTACAAAGTATTCTCTCTTTTTATAACTTTCGTTCCACAAAATACAACCAAATGAACGAATTATTTCAGTTTTCCATTTCAACCCACAATTGAGACATGTTTTGCTAATCTCTTCAATACTATGTATTCGAGTTGTGTCTGCGCTCTCAAAGCAAAGTTGACTTTGAGTGATATGATGTGCGATGCGGTCCAAACGTAGTCGATATTTGTAAAAAAGGAACCCCAGAGTGTCCGACCCCACCCATCACATGCGTCGGCCAGCGCTCAGCCAGAGCTCACGGCTTTGCAAAAGTCAATACCAAATTGGACTACACGCGCCCTGTTTTTAGCTCAGGATTAACGGCTCGGAAACTCATTTTCTAAATACTGTTCAAAACTTTTCTAAATTTTAATCTTTTGAAAGAAAAACAGAAAAGAAAACCAAATAATTATTATTTCAAACAATGTTCTCAATTAGGGTTTAACAGTAAAACTTTTTATTCAAAGAAATGATAGATTGAAATCAATAACAAAGTCTTAACTAATATTTGAAGATATGAACAAAGCTTTCATTGGTATGACAGACAAGATGTGAAATAAATTAAATTAAAATTTAGTCAATACACTCACTCGTTCTTTGGGTGTCCGGCCATACGGATGAGAGTGGATGAGTTGAAAGTGAGAGTCGAAGAGTAGAAAGCGTGGAAAAGAAGAGTAAGTTGAGTGTTGCAATGTGCAATGTAGAATGTGCAAGCACATATAATGGTGAGCATTTGGTAAAGTGTGTGAAATAGTATTGATGTGATGCTCTCTTGGCAGAACTCAATAATAAACTAAATTGAAGACTATTTTAGTGATCGGATACCTGATGTGCCGGTTGTTCGGCTCAATGCATACAAGTGTTAACTGCTTTGCGCTGCACTCGAGTCAAACCAAATAACAGGTCCCAAACATCAATTGAAAGACTTCTCTTCCAATAATTAACATAATTTGACTCATTTCAGAGCAATTCCATACAATACAACTACAAATTAAAGGAACTCTGATATTAATGCACTATTATTATAGATGCAGTTCTTCCCAAATTATAGAACATTACTCTATTATAGCCCAGTGTTGAGCATTGAGCATTGAGCATTAAACATTGAACATTGAACATGCTCTCAGCTCACGCTCATCTTAAACAACCAACGCTTGAGCTCGAGTTACCCAATCCATTGAAATTATATTATAAGTGAATCTTTAAATAATTGTTTAAAGTTTATGTTTAGGTTTTAAAATTATTAGCTATTAAGTAATTTTCTTATTTTTAGAATTTTATCAAATGTTTTAGATCAGAAAATATTGCGAAATTTAATTTTGATAAATTATCAAAAAGTAATATTGTTCAGGCTTAAATTTATTTATTTATAAAACTTATTTTTACTATAAGTTAATTAAATATTTATACTAGTTACAAAAAAATGTAATTATATAATTATTAAAACTTTGCTTTAAATTAGGTTTGTATCAATATATCACTAAAAATATTGATAATTATTTGTTTATTTACAAAAAGCCAGCAACTTCTTTAGTTTAAATTTTTTAATCTAAAATCAACTTTTAATTATTCATTTTTTTGTATTTTTAAAATATGCTTAAAATCATTTTGGTAACATAAATTAATTTAAAATAAAAATATATTTGTCTTTTTTAAAATGTTATTTGTTATAAATTTTGTGACTTTTAAACCAATCTTGTTTAAATTCTAATAAATCGACAGTTTGGCTTAAATTTTTTATAACATACTTACATATTGCTGTCATTCTTAGGTTCTTTAAATTAAATTAATTTTTTAAATTTGATACAGACAACTATGGGTTTTAGACCTGGGGTTGGGACCGAAAATTTAGGGATAAAACCCAGAGAGGGATACAATTGAGATATAATTTACATTGAGTTCTATCGGAGTTGTGATTGAAAAATGAGGGATAATTTTCAGAGAAGGACAGAACTCATGAAATCCTAAACCCATAGTTGACTGTAATTGAAATTTTTATTTAGAAAATAAAAAAAACAATATATTAAGTATGTTTAAAATTAGAAACAAAAATTTTAAATTTAAATGCACCTAATTAAGTTAATATTATTAATATTTTAACAATCCATGTAATTTGTGTAACACACAAAACATTAGAGCAAATTCATTTATTTTTAAAATGCAATTTAAATATAAATTTAAAATTTAAAAAATGTAAATCAAGTTAATTGCAATAGTTATTTAATTTTTAATTTAAAATTAAATGTAAAACTAAATGGTTATTTTTTTTATTAAACTGCTACTCTAACAATCTAACATTTTAAGAGATTTTATATAATTTTTTAAAATATAAATTAAAATTTAACCGAAATTATTGAAAATACATTAATATTTACTATTTATTTAATTTAACTTAAGTTTTAAGTCTATTATTTAAATAAAATTGTCAAAATTTAAATTTATAGCTAAATAAAAGAAACGTACCAGTATATAAAAATAAACATTTAAACAATTAATGTAGAATGCTACGATAAATAAATAAATAATAGATTTTGGTTTTTAAACATTTTATTTTATTAAATGAATGATAATATTTTGGATGAACACGAATTAATTTATTATATATACAGAGAATTGTTTTATTATACAAAAGCATACATTGAGTTGAAAAGACAATTTATTACTATTAATAACGTTTAGCGCTCGCACTCGGAGATCAGGCGCTGGCGCTCATAATAATAATAATAATAATAATAATATTAATAATAATAATAATAATATGAATAGAGAGAGCTCTGCGAGCACTGAGTGACCAGACCTGTCGGAAGTGCGGCCCAACTGTTTCCTTCCCGAATGGCCTGATGTGTCTCTTCTCAACTTTATATACTCCGGAAGGTTGTGAACAGTCTTTGAATGAATTGTTTAATAATAGAATTCAATAGAATATAATCAAGTAATTCAACACTGAATCACAGATCAAAACTGTATCTTTGCTATCGTTGAAAAGTGGTCATGTACGATCTAGTATGATCTTGGTTGGTTGGTTTAGGTAGGGTTGGGGTTATGTGAGCAGCTGTTGGTTCATAGCGGGGTCGTGTTGGTGGTGATACCAGGAGTACTGCGGAATATAACTGTTACTCATGGCAGCGGCTTTGGCAGAACCCATATCCCAGGCCGTTATGGGAGGACTCATTGCTGGCGGACTCACAGCTGTCGCTATCGATGAATTACTGCCCGGCACTGATGTGCCGCCCGGACCCACCGGCAGGAGTGCTGGCGGCGGTCCCACACTTGGCGGCGAATGCGTTTCTGGCGTCTCGGGAGGTGTTTGAGGTGTGGAGGCGGCCGTTGGCGGTCCTAATGAATTGCCCGTTGTTCCAGATGAGTTGGGGCCACCTTGGCCCCCTTGAGAATTGCCACCTTGCTGACCAGGAGGCGGTTGAGCGGTGCCGGACTGCTGGGCCTTTAACATCTTTTTGTATTTACTTCTCCTGTTCTGAAACCAGATTTTCACCTAAAGTCCAAAAATTGATATTTTATTAATATATTAATTCTGTATTTATTTAAGGTTTTAAAACATTTTATTTAAACTATTTATAATTTTAAGACTAAAATCTTAATTACAAACAATTAGTAATTACTTATTAACAATTAATTTTGTTGTTTCAGAGACCAGTTAATCAAGTTTGTTTAAATATAGTTTTTCAAATAAATAATAAAAGTTTGAATAAAAGAAAATATTGTTTGAGTTTCAGCTACTTTTTGATTAAAAGATTGTTTATTATTCATAAATTTGTTTTTATGTTCGAAAGTCAGTTCAGTTCAATATATCATAATTGTATGCATTGAACGAATTAACTGCAATCATGTTTTCACGCTTTTTACGATAAAGGCTTACTTCGAAACAACAAATACTCAACTCTTTCGTAATTAAATACAGGTTTTGTAGAGTATATTAGCGAATGTCTATATATTTGAAGTAAAGTGCGCTTATAATTAAGTGAGAGACATGTTGAGAGTATGTTCAATAGACTAACTTGAAACTAATCGAATATTTATCTTAATTAGGAAAACATATGATTTTAATGATTAAATTAATACATTCTAAGTAAGTATTAATTGTTTAAATGCAGAGCATTTAGTATCAAAAACAATAATTAGATAAAGTGTGTTTAATATGAATATGAATATAAATATAATGTGTAACTTATTTTCGAACATAATATAACGTAACATAGTATAACATAATATAATATAATTTAATATCATAATAATTTACTTTTGAAAGGTTTTAAGCTCTGCTAATATTTATGAAGTGTTGCAAACATTTGCTTCTTTTCAAACCTCGTGTACTCTCAACGCAATTAGTAAAAGTGAAGATAAAATCAAACATCCATTTGTTGACAAACGATTGTCTCTATTGTTATTTAAATTTCTAGTCCTCAGAGGCCTAATGATACAGAGCTTTAATTTGTATGAATCTCTAAATTAGCCGAGCAACACATTAGCCGTAACTGCAATAAAGGCTAAATTTTCTCAAATTGGGTAAATTGGGTGAATTGGGAGCATATCTAACCAAAAAGTGAAACCGGTATACAGTATATGGTATAAGATATAAGGTATCAGTATATGAGAGATAGTGAGAGATAGCCCATCAAAGTGTAGAACCGATATATCTGAGCAGATATTGTGAGGTTTGAAACCAAGGAAAACATGGTCTGAATGGGAGGAAACCTGAAACTTATTTTTTAGAGAATCGGATAGTAATGATAATGACGACGATGGCGATGATGATGGCGTCTGAGGGAACGGAGCAACTGAGCTGAGCTGGGTTGAGAGCCACAGGCAATAACACAAAGCTTTCGTTATATTATTTTTGCGCAAATGAACAGCAGTTTGAGAGAAGAACATTACAGCTCATACAAGGCTGGCGTTAATGTCTTTCCAGCTCTTAATGTACTTCACGACCTTCGGGTTCAGCATATTTGATAGGAACTGACTGATCAGAAACGTTACCAAAACTATCATACATTCTAATCGACTCTATCTGTCTATAATAATGCGAATAATCGAGTCTTACTCAGCGTTAATATACATTTTACGGTATGGGTATAATGCAATCACACATACAGTACAGACATTGCAGTACGGTATGTCCACAATAGCACAGTTAGCCTGCATTTAGCACTGCTTAATAGGGCATAACCAACAGCAATACGGTTTGCGCACAATAAGGCTATTGAGACAGAGTCACATCAAATGACAACTTCCTTTTTTCTTGTGCTAAAAGTGTGGAAAATCCACTCACTATTGTAGACCATACGTAAAAACAGATAAAAAGAAAGTTTTCTCAACTAAATAATTTCAGTATTTTTCAATTTAGTTGAAATTTCGTGGCATAAAAGTTTGGCTGAGCTCACAGTTTCTCAAACAAAAAAACAATTTCTCCTCCTATGACACTAACAATATAACAATAACTTTAGTTCTAATACTGTGTAAGAGTATATAAGTATAAGAGTATATAAGTTCTGTTCTTATGCGCCAGAAATTCATTTATAAATTTTTTTATCGAATATTTTTTCTTTGTAATACTTTCTTTGGTAGATACCTCAAGGACAGATAGTTTGATCTTGGATTTTACAATTAAATATTTTTTATGCTTGTTCCTCATTCAAAACACACGCTAAGCACATTAAAGGATAAAACTCTTTTGAATAATACAAATGCAAAACAAAGATTAGCGTTTATTTCATGCGATTTCATGCTTACGTATGACATAGACATAGGCATAACTTGGAACGACTCAAAACTCAAAACTCAAATATTAATTCATTTCTCGTCTCTGTCTCTAAGTATCACATTTTCAAAGCACACATCAATTGCGAACATTCGGGGCGTCGACAAAGGCTCGCAGATTCGCAGATGACATTTCCCTTGCATTAACACACACTCTCTCTCTATCTCTCTCTCAATCCGTCGCTTCTGATCGTATAATACTGTATACTATATACACTATGTATATGTATTTGTATTATTTGTACTGTACAGTACAGTATATCTGTATATTGAATATACAGAATATACAGAATGTGCAGAACATACACTCTGTAGTAGTGGCAGAAGTGGTGTTTCTAAGCATTTGAATCGAATCGAATCGAATAAATTAATCTATACTAAAACACTAGTGAAATGTCGCAACCGAACAGTCTATAACAAAATACGTTGAATTGTTCAGTGTTTGCAGTGTTTGCCATCCGATCGGTTTCCAATAAAATTGAGAGAAAATACTTGAATATAAAACGAATAAAATATGGATTGAATCGAACACAACATTTGTATACAACAAACAGTGGGAATCGAAACATATTTTTTAGGACTACTGTAGATCAACTCGAATACAAGAAACGCTGTTTAAGTGAAGTATGCATTCGTTTTACCGATGATACAAACATGTCAGAACACAACATAAAATACCTCTTCTATTGGTTAGGTTAGGCTCAGCACAAATCGCATGCATTCCCTCTCACACTCTCTTTGCTCTATTTTTGCTATTTTTATGTAAATGTTGTTCAAAAAAGTGTTTTATGTATTTGTTAGGCTAAGGCTTATTCTAAATACTTCGCGTGAGAGATAGGTTTGAATATATAATTAGAGCACGAAATTCGATGTAATTAAGAAAAAATTAAGTAAAAACACAACTTTTCTCCGAAATATAAAATCAAAACTTAGAAATATTTTGTCAAACCTTATTCGAAGAAAAGAAAATAATTCAATATTTCTATATATCTATTTTAAAACTATACTATATATTATACATTATACAATATACAATATATATATAATATATATTGTAAAAACTTCAAACATCAATAAATATTAATAGAATGGACAAGAGGTTAGTTTTGAAATGAGCTTGTAAGCGAGTAATTGAATTAACTAGAGTTGAGATGTTGATGAATGTAAACTGAGTTGTGCTGATCAGGAGTTCTCAAGTCTGGCGAGTTTAGGAAAGCCTCAAATTAATCAGGTTGTTATGAAAATAATTATTTTATCACATCTAAAATAAGTGGCGTTTTGATAATAAAGGAGCAATTAATGGGATAAAGCCTTTCCACACCTCATAGAGCACTTTCCGTAAAGTTGGTAATCAACGTCATTGTAAGCCGTAATAAAAAGAGAGTATCCCTGCAATTAGCGCCCACAACACTGCTTATTAGATGGGCCGACATAATAGAGACGAGGGATTTAATAAGAAAACATGTTATATGATTACATACATAAATGCTTCAATAAGGTGACGCCTCAATCACTATCTTAATTCTGGCTTTACTTAAACTATTAATTTCTTTCTTATAATTAATTGATTTATAGCTACTTTAAGCGAATGATATGAAAAATTGAAAATAATGCCATCAATGAGTCTAATTATAATTGTTAGCAAAACATTGCTTAATTAGAGTAATCAAACCATAATTTCGTCAGTATTTAGTTTGTACTTAGTTTGGACTAAAGTAATGCACTGAGCGAACCAACTGAGACTGAGGAGTCACTATCACCTAATTGTAAATCAATTGAAAAGAAACTGTTTGTGCAATTTGTAAGTCAACAAAAAAGTAACAATAAATCTGTAAAACATGTTATTCTAGCTAATGTGACAACTTGTGACTATTGGCAACAGTTCCCACTGTCCCGGTGCTTGTGCTTGTGCCAATGCCTGTGCCCCTGTCTGTGCCCCTGCCTGAGTTGGCGAGTGAAGGAGTGCTATTTACAATAAACTTCATACATATTATCGTTTGGCTAATGTAAACGTTAATAGATTTGACAATTTATGATCGCATCGCCAACACTACCAATACTGCCAACACTTGAAAACATAGCCAACAGCAGTAGAACTGTTAGAGAGGGCCAGAAGAGAAACAGTACTGAGTAGTTGAGCCAACAATCTGTGAGTGAGCACTAATGAACCCATAAAAGCCTGGCTGTCATCGTGAGTGTCATTTATGTGCGATTGTCAATGGGATACCTATGCTCTGAGCAAACCGTCAACAGATTCGTCACTCACTCATTCACTCACTCACTCAGAGCCACAGCAATCACTGCAATCACTACAACCACTACAAGACTACCACCAATACTACCACCACTAGTGAGTAGTGAGTAGTTCGCGTCAGAAGTACACGACTCGAGCACTCGAGCACTTGTTGCTGCTCTTCCATCTCTGACAGCCTTGAAAGCCGTGCTTCAGACGCCTGCTGTGCTCGAGAAATGCCAAAACAATGAGTGCAGTGTCTATGAGACAGCACCTAACCTAACCTAACCTAACCTATTGTCAGCATTTCTAAGACTTACTGTGTTTTCATTTACATACTTTCGCTTTAGTTGTTTTAGAGCCCATTCTTGAGTCAACTCTTATTGAAACAGTGATTGAATAGTGATCTCAACGATAACCTACTTTTGCCAGACTCTAGTCATTGAGCAATAGAGGTCTTAATCTTATTTATATTTATGTTTCTTATGATTAAAAATAAACAAAAAAACAATATATTATTAGTATTAGTATTAGAATGAAATGATCATTACCTGTGTTTGAGTGAGGCCGAGAGAAGCAGCCAGCTCAGCCCGCTCTGGCAGTGCTAAGTATTGTGTTCTTTGAAATCTCCTATTGAGTTGTTGTAGTTGAAGACTCGAGTATATTGTACGCGGTTTTCGCATTTTCTTCCCTTTCCCGTTCACCCGTAGCGTCTCTTCCAGACCACTCTTATCTATCGGATCAGATTGAAGAAAAAGATCGAAACAAATCAATCATAAGTTTACAACAAAAAATTTGTTCTAATTATAAGTTAATTATAATTAAATGTTTCTTTATTTTTGTTTGATTTTCTATCTAATAAATTGTGATTTGATTTGATATTTCGATTAATATTGATGTCGAAGCAAATGCAAACATAAAATGGTTTTGAATAAAAATTTTATTAAACATATTTACTCTTCTAATGTAATGGCACTGTTATCACAGACCCAACAATTCATTGCTTAAATTAGACCAACACAAACACCACATTATTTGCTCGAATGTATTGAGTCACGCAATCTTAAATAGTGAATGATGCATGTTGGATCTTCCTATCGTTTTGCCCAACAGTCGACGAATCGACCAATTTTTTATCAACAAAATTCAATTGATTGTCATATATTCTAATGATTTGCCATGTTTAGTTAAAAAGTAAAATACAATATATGCTATACTTTCTGAAATTATGTTATACTTCACTATATTTGCTAATGTAATCAATGATAATAAAATTCAACAAATGTTTTATCTTTTTATTTTTTTCAACTGTTGACACAATAATTGCTCCGATAGAGTCAACCACTTCTTACTATAAGTTCCATTAAATTATATTCACTTTTTATTTATTATTTAACTCAAATAACGCTTAATATTTAGTTGATCCAGTGTTGAGAACAGTAAGTGTAAAGTGGTCTCAAACACCTTAATCACTACTAATAACAATAATCTGTCCGATAATCAAATTCTTGCGACAATAATATTGTGATTATTATTTGAGTTAATAATTGAATGCATTAATAGAAAAGGGAAAACATAAACCTATAATTTGGAGGTTAGGTTCAATTAGATGTGAACGGAACGAGTGGTTGAATTTAGTGCTTCCGACACCGCATGTCTCATACGTGATGCGATCACTCGCTTCACATTAACTCCTAATATAATATGAGTTAATCTAACAAATCTAACACTACTTTACCACACTTTTCAATTCAGATTCAATTTTTATGCTTTTCCTAAATGTTTGTCAATTTATGTAAAAGAAATTAGATATTGTATCAACAATTGATTTAATGTATAAATGTATAAATGAATAAAATAACAATTGAAATGTAAATAATTAGTTTAGACATTAGAAATATTTTTGATAAAAACTACATAACAGTAACTGTGGAATATTGTAGAGACACACAATAATAGGTAATGTTTGTCTTTAAGCTAGTGCAAATTTTTATACCTATTTTAAGTATAATAATAGATCTAATCTAATCTAATCTAATCTGTAGTGACTTACCATCTCTTGGCGGTGATGGACAGGGCGCACATGTAGTAACGTTGGGTGGGTAGGTGCTGAGATAAGGATGTCCAGTGTGGTGAGAGTATGAGTTGTGGAGTGGAGAGTTGTTCATGGTGAAAGGGTAAGCACCTAACGATCGCTGCTGTCCAGCGAACGCCTCGTGAGCCGAGTTTTGAGCGGAATATGAGGATCGGATGGAGGAGTAGGCTTGGTGGTGCGGCATGCCGAGTCCCGCCGCCGCCGCCTGCTGTTGGATCTCCATGAAGGCCGACTTGTTGCTGACTGCGTCCCCGTCCAGACCGTCCACTGTACCCGCCATACTCGGGTAAGTGGCCGAGAAGTCCGCAAAGTTCAACGTGATTGCGGATTACTCAGACTGCACAGGTATCAACAAATTACTACTAAATTGGCTAATTGTGGCCACACTCGACAGTCAATCACTAGTGTTGAGCCGAAGTCGAAGTCGAAGCGGAGTTGAGTTGAGAACCGATTCACTGTTGACTGTGCGGATCGAACACACCTCTGGAGACACTGTTTCCGAACTATTATTTGATTTCAACATCAAATTAGTGTTCGCTTTAGTATTGCTGTCTCTTCTGTGCGATCAACAGCTTTAGACTAACGCAACCGCCTCTCAGCCGACTGGCCGTAATCAATATGAAAGGCACAGTCACTCTGGCAACTCTGCCAACTCTGGCAACACCCGACCTTCTTCCAGCAGCCCTGCCATTGGCTGACGAGAGCATTCAGAAGCCCATCTGTGCACTCGAGACAGTGCAGGCGAACCACTCCTTCTCCTGTCAGTCAAACGGCTGCGAACCTCCCAATGCCCTTAAGGCAACTGCACCTTTCAGGTAGACTCGCCTGAGCTCATGCCTGTGCTCTGCATGCAATACACGCCAGCTATGTATGAATACCACTGCATCTCTAGCTCTACCATACCATTCGCAAGACTAGTATTCACTTTAATTCTCTACCAAATCAACTGAACGCAGAAATCATATGTTTTGTATTTGCATCGATTCATACCATATAATAGTAATTAAGAGACAATAGCTTTCCAATCAGTTTTATCCGTTTTGAACAAAATTCCGATCAAATACTCAAAACTTTTATTATTTGCTTAATATATCTATAATATAAAGTTGAATACAAGTATAATATATTGGAGTGAATGAAAAGTAATTATAAAATTAAGTCAACTGTTTTAGACCGTTAAGTCTTGAGGAAATACATGCTTTGGTTACGCAAAACTTGTTGTGTGTCTGCACTCAAACTGTAAGACTCTTAGAGTCTAAGAGTCTAAGACTGATAGTCATTCTCGAAGTCTCATTGTTTTATTGCATCCGAATCACGCAAATTCAAATTTATGCGCCCAAGTCATTGTCCTTCACTAATGGACACCATTGCAAACTTGCTCCAATTTACATATATCATTCAGACATTCAGACCTACCGAATATCACTCAATTTATACATTTTTTATTTAATTATTTTTCATTAATTTAATAACTATTTAAAGTATAATTAGAATTAATGGTTTAGAAAAACTAATAACCGAAATGAGCGCCAAAATTGTGAACAAATAATCTTTTTTTACGCTTAAAATAGAAGAATTGGTCGAAATGTCTGATTCGGCGACTCTTCAAGTGTTCAATAGTGAGAGAAGATGAGCGAAGAAAAGAAAGAGGAGGTATAGGAGGTACTGGCGCCAGCGCTCGGCTTTGATCGCTCTGTTTCTGCCTTTTCTGCCTTTTCTACATTATTCCGACTCGACTTGACTGGAGTAGTGAAGTATTGAAGTATTCAATACTCGAGAAGTGCTCTGAAGGCAAACGAAAAGGCATAGGCATAGGCATATGCATAGGCATAAGCATAAGCATAGGCATAGACATAGACATAGGCATAGGCATAGGCGAGCGAAACACTGGCACTCTGGCACTGCAATAACAAATGGTTTGGCAGTTCGTAATGCCTTCTATCATATACTTCCAGTGCTAATCAATCTTTGAGTGACATAATTAGTATTAAAAGACAAACTTTTATGGACTTAGTATTAAAATTAATTAATGATAAACTTTTTCCGACTTAGTTCTAACGCAACCAATAAACCGAAACTCATTAATCAATGAATTGATTCAAAAAGTAGTAACAATTGTTTGAAATACTGTTTTCCAAATCGAAAAAGACTTTCACTTTTAACCGAATTAAGAAAGCTATACAACAGTAGGCACTAAAGCACTAAATGAGAAAGGCAATTTACAGAATTGCATTATATTCGGTGCTGACCCGTTCAGTCGCCAATCGTGAATCTTCACTCCCATAGACTGTACTGTATTTCTGATGCATTCGAACTTAAATACACAAATATGTATACCAGAGAACCAGAGATATTAGTTAAAGTTTAAGCACGAAACCAGGCGTCACCGACAGCTACGCCTCCCGACATTTGATTCCTTTCCAGGCGGTCAACAAAAATATTCGTGTATTTTATTTCTTGTGAGTTTTATTAGTAGTATTTTATTAAAACTTTGGGAATAATGCTATTTATGATATACTGATTCATAAGATGTTCACTAATTCATTAGAAAATATGTATTAAAAACTGTATAGAAAGCTGAATTTTTTTCAAGATTTTATCATTAATTTTCTGTTGTTAAAATAAAGATTACATATAATTTTGCAGTCGTACTCATGCACTAGGTATTTATATACATTACAATAAAAATTTAAAGCAAAATATTTTTTATTATTTAACTTTTTAAAAATTAATTTAGTATTTTAAATTTATTAACAGCAATAATTAATGCTAATAGTTATATAATTAATAATAATAGCAATATTATAATACAAAACAATAAATTTAAATTTAAAATTTGCCTTATATATAATACTTGGTAGATATTGTAAGACATTATCTAAAGATTTTGAATTAAAGGTGTCTAGAGATTTTGTAAATTAAGCAAGACATTACTAAAAATTTTTTAAGTTTAATAAATATAATTAAAAATTAATTAAAAACCTAAAGTTTATCGTCAAGTGTTTTAATTGTTTCAAATCTAACTAAATTTTAGTTTATTATTAAAATAAATTAATAATCAAAATAGAAATATTAATTTTAATAATTTTAGCATTTGTACAATCTTTTTAATAATTAATCAAATATTAAATAGAAAATTAAGATATAGTGTTAACTCAGCCCTTGCTTTTACTAAAATTAAAAAAGTGTTCAAAAGTTATTAATTCGATTGGCTTTAAATTTATGAGAATTATAATTTATTAGAATGCTTTATTCGGGTTAACTTAATATCATTTGCTAGCTCTCGACGTAAAGTTTAATTTTGAAAATAAAATCAAAAAATCGTTTTCTCTTTATTTTGTCTGATGAGAGAATCGGTCGTTTCGGTCGTTTCTAATAATAATAATAAATCTTAAATATTTTCTGAACTGACTGTGCAGTTGATGTGTGCGTAAAGCCTACAACTGAGCTGAACATAAGTTTGGTTTAGCTACTTTTGATAGGGGCTATGATCTACATGTTTTTCTATCATCTCTGTCCCTCTTTTTTAATATTTTAACATTAAATCCATTATAAAGTTAAACCTGAGCCCAATTTTGATGCATTATCAAGCATTAAAAACTGCCAGAAGATTGTTATTAATTAGTATTACGTCACACATATCCCAGGCATAGACTGGAGTTTTGACTCGACTCTACTCGAGATGAGGGCAAATAAATCAGCGAATGCATTGAGATATTACTCTCATATAAACATTCTCTTCATTGCATAGCGCCTCAAAATTATGCTTTCATTAGATCACATCATTTATTTCAATTAAAATACACCACTTCTTCAAAATATAATCAAATTGTATTATCATTTGAGAAATAGAAAGTATTTTACAAACAAAACATAAAACTTCAATAAATTAGACAACAGAGAAGACACAAATTTTATATAATAATTGCAATTCTCATTTTGGGAATTATTTTATTAAGGAATATTTTACACTTATTTATTAGCATTTAAGAGCATATTTCTAAGAAATTAATCATTTTTGAGAACTTGGTTGCCAAGAATATAAGTCAAGTTTTCCACATAAAGCATATGCTGTGTGAGTAGGTATTGCCAGAACTATTTAGTATAACAGAGGAGTAAACCTGAAGCGCATAAACCCTTCATAAACGAACAGATCTGATGTTAACTGAAAACAAATCGGTCGGCTCTGCAGCTCAAACATACAGAACTGTAAGAACTGTACAGACTTTACATGAGTGAGAGAGCCCACGCATCTCATACTTCATACCTGAAGCAACTATTCGTATGCGAATGGGGCTAAAGGTGAGCACAAATGCATTTTGGCTATGGCTTAGTGGGTGGAATTGATAGATGAATTGGAATAGGAATTGGAGACTAACTCTAACTCAGTCTTCAGACATCATAACTAACTTTTACACAACTATTACAATGAATATTACACAATAAACGAAACATTTGTCACATTTCACTAAACTTTTATTTTCGTTTTCTTTTGTATAAATCTAAAAAACATAAAATATTTTAAATGAATAAAAATTTTAGTTTTAGAAAAACTTTCCAAAACTTTTTCGATCCAAGTTCTGCACATTTGCTTTACAAGGACGAGGTAAGGGAAAAGAGGGAGGCAGGGAGGGAGAGCACGAGAGAGAGAGAGAGAGCAGGAGAGACAGAGCAGGAGAGACAGAGCAGGAGAGAGAGAGAGAGAGAGAGAGAGAGAGAGAGAGAGAGAGAGAAAGAGAGAGAGAGAGATTAGCAGAACTACTACTACTCTTATTACAAACTATTGACAATCTGTAAAGTGAATGAGTGGAGAGTGAGAGCAAAGCGATCACACTTTGAGAGTGAGAACACGACTATTCGGTTCAGTATTGTTCAAATTTCAATGTATTTTTCATATAAACTCAAATATAATGCTATTTTCGCATTTCCCCTAAAATTTTCTGATTTAAAAATATATTATATTTTAAAATTATTTACATTTAAAATTGTTTTTACATTTATTTTAGTTTTATATGTTATTAACTAATTATATTACTGTTTAAAATTAAAAAACAATTAAAATTACAGTATACTATAGAATAATATATATTCATAGTTTTCATCTAAATGAGAAATAGTTTGTCGCATACAACAAACATAGCTCTCCATAATAATCAAAAGATCAAATTTCACTATTTTTCACCAATTCTTATAACTATACGATTGTATTGAGGCTGCACTCAATCTCAACTTATTTTTATCAAACAACATCTCTTAAGAATTTACAATTTTTAATATAAATTTTATTTAGTATTATTGTTATTACTTCTTTCTATTCTTATAATATAAATTATAAATTATTAATTACTAAACAATCCATATAAGCATGAGTTTTTTTTAAATATAAAAGCTAATTTTGCAAATGTTTTTAAAAGTAAAGTAAAGATATTATAGCGTTATTGCAATATTATTTAAATATACAGTTGTTGCTTTTTATTCAAAAACAGTTTGCTATATTAATTTAAAAATTTTCTTGCAACTATAGAATTATGAATTTTTAGATTAAAATAACTTTGATTAACATAATTTTTTACCATTATAAAATATATTTTTTAGACTAAGTAATCATATTTTTAAAAGTTTGATTAATACAAGTTGTTATTTATTAAAAATAATTTGATACCTCTATCAGGAATTTTTAAAATATTTGTTTGTTTAGATTTTGGCCAGTACTTAAAGTATAAATTGTATAACTTTTACAGTACAATTAACTTTTAGAGTGCATTTTAAATACACTTGCTTAAAATTTAATAAATAAAAATTGACTATATTAAAAATAAACAAGAGTAAACAAAAATAAATTACTATTTAAAAATCTTCTTTAATTTTTGCAGAAGTATTTTTAAAAATTATATTAATATATTTCTGTAAGGTTTGAAAATTAACAAAAATTATATATTTAGTATTAAGTAGTTTTCAAAACCTCATAGAAATATACTAATATAAAAATAAAAGTGGTAAGAACAATTACGCCTATTTCTTAGCTAATATTAAATTTTAATTTGATTTAAATTAATTTAAACATTATTTAAGTAAAACTGAAAATTTTAATATGTTAGCCTGTCGCTTCTGTTGGCAAGCATAATATAATAAGTTACTAATAACAGACTCAATTTATACCAAAACTCAAATACACAGTATCTTTTCTAGCCGGAAATATTTTTTTAGTTCTTGGAATAAATTTTTAATTTTATAATAAATTAAGGCTAAATCCAGTTTAAATTTACTTCATTTAATTAAATTTAGTTTTAATTAAATTAAATTGCATTATATTAATTAATTATATTATATTATTTTATATTAATGAAAAAGATTTTAAGAAAAAATTATACTTTGTTCTAACTAGATTTTTAGTCAAAATTTTTTATTTTATTTTATTAATTCACTTCTCATTCTATTTGATTTACTCGACTTTCCTAATTTCTGATAAAAAAATATAAATTGTAAATTTGATAAAATTTGTAAATTAAAATAAATTATACAATTTTAAGATTTATACTAAAGTTGCCTTCACACTAAACACCAACAAGGTTTTTATTTTTTTAATCTATCAATATAAATTATTTATCAAAGTTAAATTTATGTAAAATTAAATTACTAGACTAAAGTATTAAATATAAAAACAAAACAATAATTTCTAAAAAATATCATTTAAAGTCAATGATAATAATTGAAAAAATGTATAAAAATCAATGTCAAAAGTAATAAATGAAATCAATGTTTTCTAGAATTTTATGCCATTAGCTATCCTTTTTATAATTTAATTTTAATTTATACAAAATTAAAGTTAATTTTTTATAATTCTGTATTTTAATTTTTATTTTCCAAACAAAAACAAAAATAATTAAAAACATTAAAATATTTTTGCCGATTCCTCTATAAATTTAATTTTAATGAAAACAATCTTAAGAATAAAAAATAAATAATTTTAAAGCTATAAACTTTAAATAAAAACAAAAGTTTATATAAACTTAAGGTGCAAAAAGTGACAAAATTTATAAATCTCATAAAATTTTAATTAACTAATACAAGAATTTTGTATAAAAACAAAAACAAAGATTTTAGTTAAAGTCTACTAAAATATAAAAAGAAAGAACGATAAAAAAGAACATTAAATATAATACATAACATAATAATAGAAGCAATTATTTAAAATGCATTATTGGCGTACATGCACAAATAATAGAGCACAGGTATGCATGTATGGCATGTATGCTGAGAGCAATGCATGGCAATCTTCTGGTTTCTAATTCTAAAACCATTAGATGACATGCTTTCGACAATTCATGTTTAGAGCTGTTTGTGTTTACTGTTATATTTCTGCAATCATCTGAACTACTGATACGCTAATACGTCTAATACGTATAATACGGTTGGCTTATGGCTTGTGTCTGCGTTTGGCTGGGGTTTGGGTTTGGGTTTGAGTTTGGGTTTGGGATTGTGCGGTCGCTTACTCTCAATAGCGATAATCTTTAGTTAGCACACAATTCAATACAATCTGGTCCGCCGTCTGTTAGTTTAACTCAATTCTTTCAATTCATTCATTTCTCCATATATTTACTTCTCAATAGTTCAATGAGAATATCGACTCTCGTTCTCTCCCTCTTCTGTCTCCTTCCACTCTCCCTCCGCTCTCCCTTTCTCTCATTCACAGCCTCACTCCTCACTCAACTAAACTCTAAACTTTTGGTTTAACTGTTCAGTATTTGTATTAACTATACAATGAAACATATCATACAATGCGTAGTCTTTTATACTCCTCTTCAACAGATATTTGGTGTTTTCGGTAAATAAAACCACAATTTTAAGTATAATTTACAAAATCTTTTAACACAACTAAAATATCGTATAAAATAATTATAAAAATTACTTAATTAAAAACTGGTTTTGCATTAAAATCAATAACAAAATTAACAAAAATGTTTAGCAAATAAGAATAACTATACCTAAAACTAAATTATATATATTGTTACAGAATATATAGAATAGTTTAAGTAAAATAGTGTATCAGAAGTAAATATAAGTATATAATACAATTTGAATACAATAGTAAATGGTTTGCAAGTTATGGTAACCAAATGTAATGTTTGCCAATAATGTTATAAATCTAATGATAAAACGCAAAGTAGAGCTAACTTTTATGTTAGATTAGAATAGATTATGACTAACACTGGCAGCAAGTGCTGAGCAAAACATCATTATTATCATTACATCGCTTCAACCTATTCAGCAGTTAGATGTCAATTGACATAAAAGACATACTACTGTATAAATGTATAGATGTGCTGCCTTGCTTGCACTGCACTACCTGCCTTGCCTGCTCTGCCTATGCAAGATTATTATAAGAGATAAAAATATATTTATATCGGTGTTACTGTTGTGCCTTGGGCACTTCCGCCCAACCTGTTAGTGCAACTCTGGCCGATGCATACGATTACCGAAAATGTCATCCGAAGTGAACACAAGTATCTAAGACAGGAAAGGGAAGGTCGAAAAAGACCCCTTTTATTCAGAGAGTAGAGCTTTAATGCCCTTCGGCTGAGGAAGCGTTTGATGACTCGAGAGATATAAACGACTGCAGAGACTATCTTTAAATATGTACTCAATATAATAACCATCTTTTGATGATGCGATCCAGAAATGACTAAATTTGGATTGAATCACATGAGAATAGCTTTATAGTTGAACTGATCTCTCAATGACTAAGTTCTGCTATACCTGACGCTCTATACACTAGATTACAATCTCAACCCGTTATTTGTCGCTATTTCGCCACAATTAGTTTTACTTAAATTTATAACAGCATTCAAATTAAAAATTAAACTCAAATTAAATATAATAAATTATATAAACTATTGTAACAGTGTTTACAGGAGCTCTTGCTTTGTTTTTCTGAGTTAGCTTTTGGTTTTAGTGATTATTTGTTCATTTTTAGACATTATAAAATTTATTTACTTAAAGCTAAATTTAACTTTGTCTTTATTTATTAGTTTTGTCTTGCATTAGATAATGTTTAAAAATAATACATATTTCTAAACTAGAAAGTATTGATAAAAGAATTATCTAAAGTTTAGTGTTTGTTGTTTATGAGTTTGGTTTCGGATTTGTTGTATTCCGGGCATGAATTAAAAGTCAAATTCTTAATCTCGCAAAAGTATAAGTTGTGTGTATTTTAAGCACAACATTCAGTGATGCATAGATGAGCTGCTGTTGGGTCTGTTGGGTCTGTTAGGTCTGATGGTCTGGGCTCAGGCATTTGATGCACAACTGGTGAGAAACAGTCGGCTATTCATTCTGTGAGGAAAACCTGAATTTTAGTTTTTCTTCAATAAAATTTAAAATTTATTTCTATCATAAGATTATAATATGTAATAGCAATATATAATATGTAATATATTATTTTAGCATTTCAGCAGAAAATAATAAGTAAAGCAAAATATAGACAGACTTTAATCTAAGATATATATATATATATCAGAGTGACAACGAGTGACACAAGAGTGTCCCGAATGACGAATGTGTCGAGCTCGTATTCTTATATTTTTAGACATCATATGAGAGCAATGCACTGCACTGTCCACTCTAGCGGAAATAGGACTCGTTTTGAACAAAATAATGCATACATTATATAATTTCAGTTATGATGGCTTTCAAGTATTCCATATGTCCTCCACTACAGTCTATAAACGACATCACGAACTACGAACTACCAGTCAGTTAAGGACATATTTGCCAAACACTATAATTCAGTGTCGATTCCAAAGCCAGAATTCCTTTAAACAATCTAAGCCTTAAATTTGGCCAAACTATACATTTAGATAATATTTTTTCTTTAAATTGGTCGCAAATAAAATACAATATTTTACAATGATTTGAATAAAACAAAATTATATTAATAGAAAAACAAATAATTTTTATATAATTATTTAACTTTTAGCTCAATTTCAAAAATAAAAATATAAAAAATTATAAAATAATAAAATTTATTCTTACCTCAATTTATTTTTAATTTTAATAATAATTTTAAAAAATTATTAGTTTTTTTAAATAATTTATATTTTAATTTAAAATTTGCAAAAATAGTGCTAAACTTAAATAAAATAAAATTTAAATTGTATTTGCAAATAAAGTGCAATTAAGATATTTCTTGTTTTGATTTTATTGAAAAAAATTCAGACAAAGAGGGCGTATATTCTTGATTTTTGGATGCAATTAGCTTTCAATATATGTTATATTATCTTCTAATTGAAGACTATTTTGCAAAACTAAGCCATAATGTGAAATACGATACTAAATGGTAGGCATTAGTATATTTACTACATATACTGAAAACCATAACCGAATTTCTATTTACTTTCTCTTCCAATATCTTTATGTCTAAATGGTATACTACGGGAGAGATCCATTGAACAGGAAAGTCTTTTCAATTTTATAAAAAGAATACTATATATATACCGTATATTCCGGTACATCTGATGCATAAACCATATAAACTTCCTTTCATTGTAAAGCGATTCAAATTGAATGTCATTTGTCATCAGTCAGTTAGAGATACTGTATATACAGTATATATACTCCACTCTAAACATGCATTCAATGCGTTTTCTAAATGAGTTACACGACTGCAAAACTCGAATCAATTCAATTTCAAATATTATTTCAATTTAAAACAGTATGTATGACAAAGTAATGTCCATAAAATTATATTTGATTTTAAAATAAAATATCTGATAAAAACTTTAAATTAAAAATAAATACTTATAAGAATTAATCGCTGCATTAAATTAAATTGTAATATACTATTTTATATAATATCAACATTATAATTTGACTATAAATAAGCAAGATTTAATTAATATAATTTGAAATAGAAAGTAATCACTAACTAATAAAGCATTTAAAAAATAGTTTTTGTTGAGAATTTACTTTAATACCTGTATATACATAAAATACACATGCTAATTTGCTGCATCAATTTGTATTAATTGATTAGAACTTGTTTAGTATTATAGTATTAATTGTTGTATTAATTAGAATTGATTGAATGTTTGATGAATAGCATGAGAGTGAGTGGAATGGTTGAAATTGATGGAATAGATGGAATTGGTGTAATACCAGAACTCTATTATGAGATCAATTATGGCGAGTGAGGATCGCTGTGATGCCCAGCGGTCGCAATATCAGGACTGATGGCCTCCAGCTGTGATGCAGTGCTCTATTCATCTCAATAACTCAGTCCTAATGTTTGTCTACCTTTAGAGCAACCCTAAGGGGTCTTCGGAGAGAAATTCAAAGAGTCATTAGTTACACAAAATCAATATTGTGTTTCCATTATATATCGATGATTCAAATTTTAATCTATTTTCAAATAAAAATAAAGCTTCAAATGAATAATAGTATGGATTGCGTGTCGAATAGTATAAACTTTTCACTAATGGAAAGGTCATTAATATTGAGTAAGTTTTGCATTAGTTTTCTCAATGAACCAGTCCTTAAGTCCGATGAAAAGAACAAAATCCGTTCCAATTAATCAGTTTTGTAGTAAACTTTAAACGTAAATGAAAAGAATGAGGTAAGAGAGGTAAGAGAGGTAAGCCTTCGTGGTTTCCTGTCCTCCTTTATGTCAAACTTGTATTTTCTTACAGATTCTCTTATTTAATCATTTCCTACTCATCATTCTCTTAGATTTTAATTAAGTTTATATTTAGTAAATGAGTTATACATTTAGTTTACTCTATTTTTCCAAATAAACTAAATTTATTTATAATCAAAAATATACTATATTTTAAACTATAAGAAAATAAAAATTAATCATCTATTTCAAGTATTCTTGTTTAGAAAAAATTAAATTAACAGAATTTCAGCACAACTTATTTGAATTTTTTAAATACAAAAAATGGTATCAATTATAAATTAAAAATACAAAGTATTCACTGAATAAAAATATTAATCAAATTTATATCAATATAATTAACAAAACAAAAATTACTTTATATTAATTAATATTACTTTATATATCATTGTTTTCATTTAGGATTGAAATGAATAAATAAATCAATTTTTGATAAACAATGAGTTATTGTTTTTAAAACAATTTTAAATTAAATTTTAAAGATTTTTCTTTAAAATATTTATTACATATAAATTAGTTTAGTTTAGTTTGGTTTTTAATAGCAATGACTTGTTGATGAGCTAATCCAATAGTACAGTATTAATAAAAAACAAAGTATTATATTACTAATAATAGCATGGTACATTTAGTTAGTTTAAGTTTAATTAAATATTAATACTTAATTAAATATTAAACATTTATAAATTATAAATTATTAGAAAAAATTTGATAATAAATT
Source organism: Belba bartosi (assembly GCA_034693685.1). Taxonomy (NCBI): domain Eukaryota; kingdom Metazoa; phylum Arthropoda; class Arachnida; order Sarcoptiformes; family Damaeidae; genus Belba; species Belba bartosi. The sequence goes on along the minus strand of JAQFXP010000244.1, from coordinate 8,968 downwards.
TTAAAAACTATAATTTTCCTATTAATGAAAAAGATAATTATGATAGATTCTTTAAACGATAATAAGTGTATTTCATTCATTGAAACTTTTGAAAGCAATTTTAATGAAATTTTTTACAATCACTTACTGTAATAGTTTGTAAGCCAATAATTTTAATGAATTGCTTGTTTACTAAATGTTTAATAACTTTATAAATGTTATCTTGTTATCAATGAAATTTTGATTCAATTATTAAGTTATTAACAATACTTTATGTTTAATTTAGCTTAAGATTAATTTACTGATATTTTTAACTGGTTGTATAATACGAAAAGTTAAGTAAATAATAAAAATTTAAATTAATTAAAACTATTTATAAATTAAATAATTTTAAAATCTATTTATATAAAAATTTATGTAATATTTATTGTTGTTGTTACTGCTAGTGTTTTGTTGTTATTTTATTTAATATAATTATATAAATTAATTATATAATATATATATAAACAATATTTAATTTAAATAGTAACTCAAAGAATAAGTTATAGTGTTTTATATGTTTTTTAAAACTTAATAAAGAGTTAATTAAATTATCAAATCTTTTCATTAATTATATATTTTAAAAATTTGAATTATTTTGTTGAATCATCAGTAAATAATTAATATTATAGTAATTAATGTATGTTATATATTAAATAAATTTACTTCAATAATACAATGACCTTAGTTTGAGTTTAGAGGGTTTAGGTTAGTCCTAGTCTTTGCTAAAGAATATATAGAATACAATTTGGTGAGAGAGAGAGAGAGAGAGAGAGAGAGGGAGAGAGAGAGAGCAGGAGAGAGAGAGAGAGAGGGGGAGATAGGGAGAGATAGATAGGGAGGGAGAGAAGAGAGTTTTGAGTATTTCTAAACAAGAAGAGAAGGGAAGGTATAAAAAAATTCAGTATAAGATATAATGCATAAGTAGTTGCAGTGGAAATGAATGTCAATCTACTGTGAGTTTTCGCTACTCAGTGTTCTACTCAAAAATGTTTGAGCTTGTCTATTTTTTCAGTTGGCAAAATATTATGCACGCGAAAGGGCATTGTTTTGCTCTGGTTTTGGATGAGAGCACCTGTGAAAGATGGCACATTTGCGTGAGCAGCTTATTCTTATAAAAAGTCGAACCTAGATCTGATGCCTTCGGGGATATATCCCATAGGCCTGGAATGATGAGATTCATTGGCAAAGGAAGGGTTCCCTTCTTATAACTGACTCTTCATATGAGCAGTTAAGCTAAAATGTCAGCTCTCTATCGATACGTTAGGTCTGCATCAAATGCTGCAAAAATGTATTTTCAAACTTTAAAGTTGTTTATATCGTGTTGTCTATAGCGAACAACAAGTCTGAGTCAAACTTAACAGAAAATAGAATTCTTTTGATGTAAAGTTTGAGTTGAGTTGAGTTTGGTTTGCGTTTGCATTAACTCGTATTAAAACGACTGAAAGATTGTATGTTTCGGTTATTGTATGCTTGGAGTTATTGTTGCGTAATTTAGAAGTCGCAAACTTATAAAGTTTCCTTATAAAGTCCATCTCTCTCTCTCTCTCCCCTGCTCTCTCTCTCTCTCTCTCTCTTTCTCTCTCTCTCTCTGCTCTGCTCTCTCTCTCCTCGCCTCTCCTCACACTCGCTAAAGTACGGGTGTTGTAGAGGTACGACAGTCATGCATGGTTTGTCTGGCCTCAGGCAAGTCCTAATGTTCTATAGTTAGACCAAAATGTAATGTTGAAATGAATTGCTACCCGGAAAGTAATTATCACTAACAAAAAATAAACATAAATTAATTAATTAGGATTAGGATTCACATTCTGCTTCATAAATCTTTTTATTTACAATTATTTGTATTTTATTTTTACTATTTTTAGGCGAAAAGCACAGTTAAAGTAAACATTTTCTGATTTGTGAGAACTTTTTTATGTTTTGAATTATTGATATCCACAGCAAAAATCTGTATTATTATAAAATGTAGTCCTGAGGCACAGGTACTTAGATTCGATGTGTACTGTATGCAGGCATGTATGCAGCCATCGCTGGCGGGCAGAGGCATAATAGCGTGACTCCAACCAGAGATCAGACTTCATTGCATATCTTGCAGTCATTAGATCATTAGAGTTAGATCTAAAGGTTCGGACAGTTTCGAGAGTTAGGAGTATGGGGTTTGGGTTTGGGTTTCAAGTTTCGAGTTTGAAGGCGGATAAAAGCATTCGTCTTGACTTTTTATAATAAATAGCATTATTTGATCGAATCCTTTTTGGAAACGACACAATCTCATTGATTCAATTGCTTTTCTCAAACAAAAATATCAATAAAGACAATAAAAACAATTAAGACAATTAAGACAATTGTGAACTTAAGACAATTTTGGATTTGCAATGTCTATGAAGAAGCGCAAAGAGCAAAGGAAACAGGGGTCAGGAATCTTTGGTTGAGTCCCTGCTGCTTTTTCCGGTCACGTCCTTAGGTTTGTGACTTCCTTTGGAGACAAAAATATAATATAATATAAAACTTATATATATTATGATATCGTATATGAAATAAAATAAAAAGTTGAATATTTAATGTGTTTTGGTGTGCATTAAAGGCAAACTCACTCAGACATGACAATACTGGCACTCTTTGCACTCGTTAGCTAAGGCACTGCGGACTGAATTTTGATTAATCTTATCCAGGTGAATCTGCAAATCTATGAGTTTCTAAATCTGAATTTTCTTGATTTTCAATTTGAGAATTTGCCGCTTTTTATGCGATCAAAATTTTGTTGTATTTTTTGTTTAAAAGAGAAAATATAAACTAAATGTAAGCAAATAATTAAGAAATAAAGTTTGACTTAACTTGATTTGAGTCGTATAGAGAGCCGATAACTGAATTTGAATCTAAATGTGAAAATGAGTTTATTTTGTGGAAATAAGCTGTCATTGAATGTCATTGTATGTCATTGTATGTGATTTTGGTGGATAAGTGAAACCCAATGCCAGAGCTTAGGCACTGTTCGAAGTCATCGCAATTAGTAATTTGTCATTCGATAGCACAGATAGAGAGATGGGAGAGATAGGCAACTCTGACAAAGCCAGTAGAGGAACGTTAGCTGTGTTATCCTCTTTACTCTAGTCTCGTCAGAACTGAGTTAGGCTGAGCTGAGTTGGCTCTCCATATCAGTATCCGATTGCTACCGAATGGCACGCGTTCTCTATCTCCCACTCCGTTAGTCTTCGAATTTCCATCACTCGTAACAAATACCTTATTAGCGGTAATTTGATCAATAAGTTGATGTCGTCTCGACTTTGCGCTCAAACAGACTCTACTCTATTCACTCTATTCTCTATTTTATTCGTATCTAAACGACATGCGATTGTCGACTCAGTTCCGAATATTAGCCATATTTTTGATATAATTTATTGATAATTAAAAACTATAAATATTGAGTAAAATTGTGAAAAAAGCGAAATTTTGTTAGTTTTTGCGGTTTATTTACTTATGTATTTAATTACCAACATATATGCCTGAATAAACATTTAGTTTTTGTGGAACTTATTCTTCCGCACTTTGGATAGTAGTCGTAAACTAATTGGAAAACAGAAAAAATATCAGAAATAGGACATAAAAACGAAAGCAATTTATTTATTTGCGATCACTTTCGTACTATTATTTATTTTGATTCGTAAAGAATGGATGGAATGGTTGATCAAACATCTGGGACTGTGATAGCGGAAAAAAGTAAAGGTTTGCAGCAATCGATTCCAAATTGTTATAACTTATCGAACGCGCGTTCAAACACTAAGCCATAGCCGACTGACTGAGGAATGAGTTTCGCTCTTTAGCTCAAATGTTCTCTTCGTCTCATTATATGCATTGTTCGCATCATTGAACTGATGGCCCAATTTGTATCGGATTGAGATATACCGGAGTTTACTATTATAATACTGTACAGTATAATGTAGACCAGAGTTTACTTGTACTTTACATATTGCTCATATTAACCATATTAACCATATTAACCATATTAGCCATATTAGCATACTTATATTACCAGTAGATATTAAGTTTATATTGTTATTTACAGTATATGAGAGTTAAAGTTAAACTAAATAGCCTTTCGACTCTCTCTCTCTCTCTCTCTCTCTCTCTCCCTCCCTCCCTCTCTCCTGCTCTCTCTCTTTCTCTCTCTCTCTCTCTCTCTCTCTCTCTCTCTCTCTCTCAAACACCAAACACTCATTGTCTCATTATAACACTCATTCAAACACAGAATTATTTTTGCATAAGATTATTAATAACTCATAAATTATAACTTAATTATCACATAGATTATTTAACTTAACTTTATTCTAATTTTTAAAAGCAAAATTTATCATTAAATCATCTATCTAGCTTTTCTTATTAAGCTAAAATTATTACAATCTCGTTTATTTAGTTAAAATTAAATTTGTTATACACTTTAGAAAGTACAATTTAAATTTAGAAGTCAATTCAAAGTTTTTCCAAGTTTACAAATAAATACGGTAAATAAAAATAGATATAAAAGCGCAAAAAAGTTTGTTCAATATATATATATATATATATAAACTATTAAATAGAATAGTTATATCGAAAGTTCGGTTGTATTGGTATAGCGGCGAACATCAGACGAAAGGACTGAAGAGAAAAGCGAAGAGACTATAGCTATAGACGAGAGACTAAGACTGAAGGCAATGAGCGAAGAGATGGTAGAGTGGAGTGAAGTGGAATAGTCTGTTGGAGAGTCTCCTCACTCTTCACTCCTCACTCCTCAGGTAAGACATGGTGTTGGGGAACGACATGGCTTTGGGGAGAATGCAAAACAAAAGCTGCCGTCAAAGCAAAGAAACGAAAGCAGATTCTCATTCAAGTCTATCGCTGTTTCTGTTAGTGCACACTCTGTAAGCCGTATTGTAGTTGTTCTGAGCCGTCAGTTCTTCATTGCTCAGTTCCTCACCTAATTAGTGTGCCATCATGTATGGGCTGTTCCATTCTTGGAAACTATCACTGCTCGCCTCTGTTGGCGCCAGCGATAAGACGATCACAAATTGAGAAACAAATAGAAAAATAAATATTAGGAATATTTCGATTTCGGGATACCATCAAAAGCAGAGAGTCCTGGCTGTGCTGCCGATGCTGCCGGTGTTGCCACCGCTGCCAGTGCTCCCAATTGGCTCACGAATTATGGCTCAAATGCATCGAATTTTCAATTCTATTAACGCAATAATTTAAATCATTTAAGGGTTATATCGAGAAGTGGCAAAAGTTTCTAATAAGTCATAACTACATCTAACCATTAGTGCTATAAAGAGGATTAGACCACAGCAAAGGTTATCACATCTCTGGTGGTGGTCTCACAACATATCTATTCTTTAAACTTTGATTCGTTTTGTTGCTCTTCTCTCAGCTCTTCTCAGCTCTTCTCAGGTCTGAGCTATAGTTCTTGGGCCGACGCACGCAATGCAGTCTCGAAGCCATTGTGCAGTCGATTGCCTTAGACTACAACTTCTGATTCAACTGCTTTTTATTATGACAATCCGTTGGCGTAACTTTTGAGCAATCACTTCCTGTCGGACCAATTGGCGCCTCTCAAAGTTCCCGGACTACTACTACAGGCCTTTCAGATCCACATTTCTCAGCTCTGACGCCAATTAGCGTAAAAGCAATTTATTCGATGCGATGTCCAAACAATTGTAACAATGACTAGAAATGTACTGAAGAATACTTGAAGAATAAGATCAAAGCAAATAGTATTCTATATGAACTGTTAAGTTAGCTCATGTTTGCCAGTTATTAACGTAATTTACTTTATTTACAAGATTTCACACATACTGTACATACAATTGATATATAGTATGTCTGAAAACATCTGAGAAGAGCACGAATTTCGGTCCGGTTTATCATTTCCCTTCAAATTTTTCTTTTTATATTTTCAATTCCTTGATCATATTTTTAAGAAATTAACGATATTTTTTAAATAGCTTGCAATTTATTTTTTGCAATAAAAAAATATTTATTAATAAATGATTTTATTATAATATTTAAAAAATTAAATATTAAGCATATGTTTAAAGATAATTTTGTTTTGAAAAAAATTAATAAATATTGAAAAATAAAATAGAAACGCAAAAATTATTTACAATTTTAAGTAATAAATTTAGATTTTTATTTCTAATATTTTTAAATATTAAATTAAGCGGTAATATATGTTTTATAAATTGTATTTAGATTTAACTCAGGGATCGAGAAGGGGGGAATCAGGCAAAAATTCGACTGATTTTGGAAATTGACATTTATTCCCTCTAGCTTTTAATCCGTGATGCGGTAGAAATTTTTTTTGTGTTTTTAGGCCAAAATTAGGAAACTTTCCCTAAATCAGTGATAAATCTAGTTTAAATTCAGATAAATTGGGTAAAACTTTATCATACAGTTTAATAAAAATAACATAGATGAGTTTGAAAACGCTGTAAAAATTTCATCTATAATCTAATTTAAATTATGCTTTTCAATTATAAGATCTTTTACTATAATAGATTTGTCTGAATCTCTTCGGCCACGACTTTAACGCTTTGTTAATCATAGTTTGTGGCACTTTCTAAATCTCTCTTCGAATTGCTTTTAAAGCCTCCAATAGTTCTAACTTTTGTCTTTCAAATATTGTTTTTGATATATCCCCAGAAGAAGTAATCCAGTGGTGCGGCATCGGTGCTGTTTGGTAACCACTTTTCGGGCAAAATAAATGAATTTTTGTTTGCAGTTTGGGATAATACAAGACTTAATGTTTTATTTGATATAAAAAATTTTAAATTTTATTTACTTAAAAGCTATTTAATTTGAAATTGTAATTGATTAATGTTATTTTTTGTAAAACTGTAAATATATGGGGTTTTAGCGTTATTAGGAAAATAATAATACCGATAATGTTACCGACCATCTCGATCCCTGATTAAAATAAATTTTTAATGTTTTTAATTTAATTTAAAAATTGAATTTGAAAAAATGAGGTTTTAAAATTTGTAACAATTCCTTTATTGCGCTTGTTATAATTTTAAGCAGTTAGTATTATTTTAGTTATTTTAGTATTATGTTAGTTAATTTTATGTTAACGTATATGAAATTTTAATAAAAGTTACTTGGCAATTCTGGCAATTGTTTTTTTTATTTTAGCAAAATTATATTGTTTATACAGTAAATAATTAAAATAAGAATTTGTTAATTGAAAAAATAACAGTTTTAAAAATATAGATTTTTAGCTATTATTCTAAAATGAATTTGCCAAATTTTTAGTACAAATAATAATATTTTTAAACAATAAAAATAAGCCGAAGCAATTGAAATTAAATTTTATTGACCATAATTCTAAAAATTTATAAAAATATAAATAAGAATTTTAAATTTAAAAAATTACTAATTAGTTTGATATGTAAATAACAAAATAATAATAATAATAATAATCAAAATTAAAGTTAATCCAAAATAAAAATTAAAACTATTACTGTATTTGAAAAGTACTTAAAGCGTATTAGACAAGTTTAGACAAAAAAGTCCAATGGCAAAAAGGAAACTTTTATCAAAACTTAATTAATTGTAATTTATAGTCTAAATATTGTATATGTTTTAAAATTTTTAAAAATAAATTTATTAATTTGGGTAAAAAATTAAAATTAAAAGATCTTGGCAACCAATTATTTTAATTTATTAAAATTTAAATTTTTTTTAACAAATATTAAATTTAGAAAACATAAATTAAAATTTTTGCAAAATTATAAAAGTGAAATTTATTTTTTGAAGTTTTTAATTATTAATAGAAAAGAATAGAAAGAGTAAGGTGAAGTTTAAAAATTTTGAAAAATTAAACTAAATTGTTTATGATTAGACTCATTGAAGTATTTTATCCACAATAATTAAAAAAAAAATTTTAATCGAAATAATTTTTGAGTTTTTAATTTTTAAAAATTTGACTTCAATAGAAAAAAATTGAGAAATATAAATATTTGGAAATAAATTTAGACTTCGCCTTCCAATGATATTGAGTTAAAAATTTTTTACAAGTAAGAAATTAGGCAAATTTATTTTTAAAAATAGTTTGGTCTTTTCTTGTGCACTATTTAAAATTTTAATAATTTTTACACAATTTGGATATACCGTTAATAACGGCTAATATAAACTATGTAAGTTACATAAGTTTAATATAAAATGTATGAAAAATTTCAAGATTATACTTATAAATAGCAATATTAAAAATTATGGTTTATATGAACTATTAATTTAAAAAACTAATGTTTTTTTTTGTAAAACTTTATTGCAAGCCAAATCAATAATTTAATACAAAATTTAATAAATACTATATACTTTTTTTTACAAAATTAACATATTTTGTATTTTAGATAAAAATTTTGCTTAGATTTTAACTATGATATAAATAAAACACTTTAAAAACAAAACTATAAAAAGCTATAGTTTTATTAAAAAGTTTATAGAATACAAATTAATCCCACTTACAACGAACGGCTCGGCTCCACTAAATTTGTTTGTTATAACCGGGATTTGTTATATACGATTATTACTTAATCTATATTGCTATTTCGTTCTTAATTTCTGTTTATTATAAGCGAATATTTGTTGTAAATGGGTTCGTTATAAGCGGGATGGAGTGTATAATAAATTAAACTTTATTTTTATCAGTAAAGTAAATTAAATAAATAATATAAATTTACTTTGTGTTGGTTGCCATAACATTCAAGATTTATATTAACCATTATTAACTGTATATCCAAATTGTGTAAAAACTATTAAAATATTAAATAATCCCCAAGAAAAGACCAAACTATTTTTAAAAATAAATTTTTTAAGTGCCTATTACTAATAGTAAACAAGACTGGACAGTATGATCTTAATACATTTTCGAGAGACGGTTGTTAAAATTTTGCTAGCTAGATCAGAACAGACGCTTTAAAAC
>JAQFXP010000243.1:0-36749 GCA_034693685.1 Belba bartosi | reverse complement strand
AAGCCTTTTAGGCTAATTATCGAATTGTAATACAAAGCGAGTGCTAATCGAATAGACAATAAATAAAGAGTTATTCTTTGAATAAAAGCTGTTTTTGTCAATAAAAGCCAATTTATTAATTTAATAAAAGCTAATCATAAAGTGAGCTGAGCTGAGAAGCGGTGGTTCCTCTCGCGTAAGGGCGGCGGCGAAGCGAGTGGTTAAGAACTATAGCTACAATCGCCCCTAAAAGTAGCCAACTATTAGTTAAGAGCCGTTTCCCCTTACATTTATTTTAAATAATTTTAAGATAAATAATTTTTAAATAATTTATTTAATAAATTTTAATAATTTAAAAATTATCAGAAAATTTGGAGTATGTGTTCGTAAAATTTTATCAATTACACTGTAATTATTACAGTAAAGTGCTAGGACAATCAACACTTAACATAATGAACTCGTCATTATAATGTACTATTCCTGAAATTCGAAAGTAATGTTGAATTTTGTTATTAAATAAAATTTTATTGCAGGGTAGCTTGTATATTTTTAACGATTAAATAAAAATTTATATTGATATTCAACTTAAAATAAGTAAAACTTTTTTTTTTAAATCTGTGTTTATATAAATATTTTGATTAAAAGCCAAAGTTTAAAACAAGGAATAAATTTATTGACTTTAAGTTTGAAATAAATTTATTAAAATTTATTAAAATATAATGAGCAAGTACTGATTTTTAAAAGTTTTTATATCAAACTTTTATATACTTTTGTAATTTTTACATTTGAAACTTAAATATAAATATAATTCTCATTTTATCTAGAATTAAAGTTTAATTAGTAGAATTATAATGTACAAGCTAAACAATTTATAAGTTTGCTTAAAATAGCAAAATTCAACATTACTTTCGAATTTCAGGAACAGTACACAATTTAATGCCACTTTTATACAAAACTACAGTACTAAAAATAACACAGTTTAACGTACAATTTGTTACGACGAACAATTAATGAAACTTTTAACGTTATTATACTGACATTTTGCAGTAATTTAAAAAGTATTTTTTTAATTTTAATTGTAGAATGTTTTGATAAATTATAAATACAAATATTGATTTTCTAAGTTAAGTTTTATAATAAGAATTATTATTTTTAACAGCTAAACTTTAAGTTGCTAAACTTAATAATTTAATATGTTTTTAATTTTACTTTAATTATTAAAATTTCTAATAAACTTAATAAATTACTTCTAGTAATAAAATATAAATTATTGTAATAATAATCTAATAAATTAAAATAATTGTTTAAGTTAATATCAATACTTAATTATTTACAATTGTCAGTAAATTCAAATACAGTATAGTTTTAGTAATAATAATAAAACGATAATTGCAACTTATACTAAAATGTATCATTTATTTAATATTTAGAAAACTATAGTTAGTAAATTAAAAAATCTAATTTATTTTCAATAACAGTATAAAATTATTTTTGAAATGTCAATTTTACTTGTCAAATTAATTAGCGGTATAAAGATGTCAACATTTGTAATATTTGCTGTGTGGTATTAAGTTTATACAGAAATAATAACAAATAAAGGAACAAATACAAACAAGCAAATTTTATTATTTAAAATTTAACTATTTAAAATATTAATTTAAAATGTTTTTATAAACTAACTCCCCTTCCGACCTCTCTGTAAACCAGGTATTGGAAAGTTATTTACGACAAAATTATAACAAAAATATATGAATTTTGTTAATAAAAATAGTTTTTCCAAATGCCCATAATTTAAGAATTTCTACTTAAAAGAGTAATTTGCTTTTAAATAAGTTGTATTGTATTAGGTATATAGCATAGCATTAATTTGATATCTAATTTATATTATATAGTTACATACGCTATATACTCAAGATCAATGCTAGGCATACTTGCTGATACAATACAACTTATTTAAAAGCAAATCACGGTTTTAATTATAATTTCTTAAATTATGGGCATTCGGAAAAAATATTTTTATTAATAAAATTTATATATTTTTGTTATAATTTTGTCGCAAATAACTTTCTAATACCTGGTTTACAGAGAGATCGGAAGGGGAGTAAATTAAATTAAAGAATTATAAGTAATTAAAAATTAATTAAAAATAAAGAATTAGTAAAATTATTTATTATGTTAACTTTTAATAAACTGTAATCAATGATTTATAATCAAAAACTATTTTTTATTCAACTCTTGCTCCTTTAATTACGATTAGTGATGAACAGCAAGTTTGGTTATCGGTGCAAAATAGCCACATCCTCCCAATTAGAACCCCCGGCAGAGTCTTAACTTAAAATCAGAGTTTTAAAATTTTAACTTGATAATTATATACTTAATCTTTCAATCTTTGAACTTATAACTAGCATATATTTTATTGTAATTAAATGTAATTGTCATTTATTCACTGATTTGTAATATGAATATATTATTTGTAAATAAAGTTTTCATTGATTAATATACATATTGATTAATAAATAAACTATTTAGTTTTTGATAAATTTACAAAATTAAACTTTAGAAATTGCATTGTGTTAATAAAATAACATAATAATCAATTTGAGTTAAGATATTTAAAATTTTCTATTTTCTATTTTGCACCGAATTTGCACCAAAAACCAAACTTGCTGGTGATGAAAGATCATTTTTTTATTTTAATTTAATTCTAACTAATTGTCAAAATTGTTTAACCGAAAAAATATTAAAATAATTTTTAAATTATGCATAATTATTTATTTAATGTAATATTTTTTGTAATGAAAATATATTTTGTTAAAATCATTTAATAATTTGTAAATAATTTTCCGGATTTTATTTTATGCTATAAAAGTGATTTATTTTTTCCCATTACTTATGGGTAGACTGTAGCAAACGCCGCTCTTTGGTAATCATAGTTATGTTAACTAATTTAGATATAACTTAATTGATTGCTTAATTAAATTAAAATTCTAAATAGTTAAGATAAATTATTTTTATATTTTAACATAATAAAAATTAAAATTATTATCATTAACATAAATGTTAACTAAATAAATATAAATAAACATAAATATACAGAACAAATCAGAAGTAAAGTGCAAATTAGCTACTAAAAGTCAATTATAACATAATTAATATTGTAACAATTGCTTTACTGTACAATTGGGCAAAAACTAAATTAATTTTGTTACATCTTATATAATGTACTTTTATTTAAAAATAATTTTAGAAATATTCTGATAAAACTTTTTAACTCAATTTCTTATAAGTTTTTTTTATAAACAAGTCAGAATGTATATCTTTTGGTGTCCAGTCACTTCTGATCGAAGCTTAACTTCTGTAATAATTAAAAATTATCACTAAAAACTAGCAATTTTTAATAAATTTAGTCAAGTTTATACTAAATTATTTATCAGAAAATTGCTTTAGATTTTAAAAAAATCATTGAGAGTTAAACGTGATAGTTATCCCATAAGATATTTTACAATATTTCTATATTTGCATTTTATTTTGTAATATAATAATATATTAAATATATAAATTTTATATTTATTTATATTATTTATACTAATTATTTAAACTTTAAAAATGCTAAATTTCCAAATAATTTATTTATTTTATTAAATTTGCATTTTCAATTTTCAATAGAAACTTAACTAATTTAATAGTATATAATAAAAAATATTACAACTCAAGAGTTAATGAATTATTTACAATGATATTTGACATATATTTTACATTTTAACAAACTTGTATTTTCAATTTAAATGTTTATTTAGAATAAATATAAAAAAGAAGAATAGAGACACAAAACCCTTATTTTTAAATAATAACATTAAAACTTTAAGCTATACTTTAAAGAAAAATAAATTAAATTGATAAAAGTGTTTCCAAAGTATTTGTTTTATTAGAAATTTGTTAACAAAACTCTAATTTATTGTAAATCGATATTAATCATAATAATCGCCACAAAACAAAAATCTACAAAAAAGAAAGAAAAACAAATTAAAGATTATTAATAAGTGTTAATAATGTGTAAAAGACATTAATCGATATATAAAACTTACTTTTGTTAAAATATTAAATTTCTTATTATTGATTATATATTTAATATATTAATAATAAGAATCGAAACCAAAAGGCAATCAATTAAGTTATTCTTCTTTTGTTTTGTTTATTCCATATCACATAAGTTATACGAATTATACGAATCATAATTGTAAAGCTCTTATATTATTGATTGTTTCGCTGAACTTTCTCAAAGTTGATGCCATTTCGATCACTACTTATTATGGTTTCCAAAGCCTTGAATTGACTGAAGGAATATATAAATACAGTTTTATGATCGGTATTAATATTTTTATATTGCCTAAAGGTCTGCATAAGTATCCTATGCTTTTAATTAGATAATAAACATATCCATACTTTAGTACTGATAACTCAAACTATGGTAGGAGTCCCACAATATTTGCATTAGTGTCTGAATCACAACTTTTTAATGGGTTTATTTAACAGATATTTTTAATATCTTATTTTAAAATGTTAATATTTTATTTTATTTAAATAAAATTGTCATTATTTTAGTTTAAACTCACTTAATAAAGAATTTATTGTTAAATAATTTTCTTAAATGAATAAACAAAAATTCATTAAATGCAGAAAAGCTTAATTAAATCAGTTCTTAAAAATTTAACCAATGCTATTTTTATGATAGTCGAGTAAAAATTAATCTTTATGTAACGTCTACCTAAATTTGCAATTGATAAATTTTTTTACAAACAACATACAAAAATAAAGCAACTGAATAGCTGTATAGGTTTTCAAACAAGAATAGTTAACATAAGTTTTTATTGTAAAAATAAAATTAATTATAAATATACTCTTTTAATATAAAATATAAAGTTATACAAAAAAAAACCAAAACATAATTAAATTCTTTTTTTAAATTAATTAAAAATTGACTAGAGTACTTTTAAAACTGTCTGATATATCGAGTTGACACTCGAGCATAAGTCCCACTTAAATCTGATAGCATTTGATAGAAATTCACCCCTGACTCAGATGAAGAGTCTGCACATGAATGCAGTCGAATGAATGGCATGTGTTTTGTCTGTAATAACATTTTGATGCTTACCTTCATAATGCAAATTCTTCTTCATGGTTGGACAGGCAGTTCCCTAATATGATGTAATAAAAATTGAGTGTAAGTTAGACTCAACCAAATGAAATATAAAACCACTTAAATCAGCAAAAAAACATTCTGTGATTAATCCCATTTACTATAAAATCCACTAAAGTTTCGAACCAACAATATATATATATATATTAGATATGATTTGATGAAAGGAGAAATGGGAAGACAGGGAGAGAGAAGGAGAGGAGGAGGGAGAGAGAGGGAGAGAGAGGGAGAGAGGGGAGGGGAAGAGGGGAAAGAGGGAGAGGAAGGGAGAGAGAGGGGGAGAGAGAGAAAGGGAGGGAGAGAGAGGGAGAGAGAGAGAGAAAGAGAGAGAGATTGGAGATATCTGAATGTGTTTGATATGCGAAACTTGTTCGATGGCTTAGAACTTCGTTGAAGAGACGACTTAAGAGGGATCGTCAGAATAGAAATTCTTTTATACATTTTGTAGAGAAGAGCGCAGAAGAAGACGAAGATTATTGAAATATCTGATTGTAAAGAATATAATGCAAAGTATAGGCTCTGTATCGACGCATCAATCAAGTTAATGGATTTTTTGGTTGCACTCCAAGCGCTTCTTTGCCACTAATTGGCACTAAACTATACACAGGTTTGCATACGAATAATGAATATATACTAGAGTCTCGAGTCTACAGAGTAGAGTAGATTCTATTCTCTATCTGATATATTACTTTAACTGTTATTATACTCTCAACTACTTTACCTGTTCTCGCTTGAAGTCAATGTTGGTTCGAACCACCCGTTCGTTTAAAGGCTGAATCGGACGATAATTGTTTCCGAGCGGCGCTTTCGGCAGCTCTACCTCACCTAAGCAGGTGAACAAATGAACAAATGAAATGTCAAACTATTAAATTCAATATTTTTAAATGTAATTAACTTCTAATTGATTCAGATTTGCAAACACTGCACACTTTATGTGTGATTAGAGTTCTGTTTATTCGTTTAGAAGTTTTATAATTTAATCATTCATTTTGTTTGAATAAATCGAATTAATATGTCTATTCAGATAATTAGACTAAATGTAAATTTTAATTATTTTCAACTTTAATCCAATTTACAGAAAAGCGTTTGACTTGAATCCGACTAAATATTGATCTAAAAAGAAAAGTTTGTTTCTATTTCTAATCGATTACTTAAACATTTTAGAATAGTTACAGTTCTTTGAATATACAAAATATATACAATATATTGTGTTTTTTAATGCAAATTGGATAATATTTTATGCAAGAGTTACACGAATTTTAGTTCAATTTTATGCATTTATTTGTAAACCAATACAAACAAAGCTCTAAAATATGTATAAATTAATATTCTGTATAAAGAGCTTAGTTTGTGCTTTCAATAATAGTTAATTCGATTCTTATCTATTCTTAGCCAAGTTTTAGCACTAATATTGTTCGGCTTATTCTAAAACTGTATAATAAATCTATTCATCATTCTATAGACTCAAATCTAAAACTTTCTTTTATATTCTCGGCTGAGATCTTGAAATTATTTTTTCCTTCACTCGTAAATACTTTTAAAATTATTCATCTGAAAGATGGATAGTTTGAGATTAATTCAATAAACCATTTAAGACATTCTGGAGTTGGAGTTTCAAACAAATAACATTAGCATTAGATTTAATACTAATAATGATTCATCATTGAGAGACAGGAAAATAAATGTGAGCCGAGACATATAGGCTGTAGTAACAGACAAACACACACACACACATACACACATACGTGCATACATACATACATACCTTGCATTAATTTTCTCAATGCATATAACTGTAAAAGAATGCAATATTGTTAGTACTGTTAGATAAAATTGTAAACATTTTTTTGTCAGTTATAACGAGTCAAGTTTGTGACAAAGAAAACTTTATTCTCTTCCTTTATTTGTTGTTATGCTATAATACATATTCTTATAATAAGTTTGAATCGACAGCACAGCCTAAAAACTTTTAGCAATCATGCGTTTGCTTGTTATAGAACTACAACTTTCAGATCTATTGAAGCATTGTTTTTGTGTTCGAATACATATATATTTGCAAAAATGTTTTTTTTTCTGCTTTCGTATGAATATTATAGATGTTTGTGTGACTGACTTGTTGTTTACCCTTAAAGAATAAAACTGTTTTTGTGATTCATTTTGACAAAATTCAATCGAAAACTTTTTAGATGAAAAGAAAAATTGAAAACATTATATATTGTAATATATTGTACTACTCTCTTGTTAAATTTATGGTTTTCTATTCAAAGCAAATCAATTGTTTATTTAATATAACATTTTTATCTTTCATATCAAATATAATGAACAAATATATGAAAAATCTGACTTTATTTTAAGCGTTGAACACAAAATGTGTCTTTTCTTTCTAAACTCATTTTTACACATTTATCGCTCGAAGCAGTTCTCAGTTCAACACTATCTCTATCTATAAATATCAAATCTTATTCCTATATTCAGTTTTCAGATAAGATTTTTTATAAGTTTTAGTAATGTATTTGATATTTGGATGAATTATCGATAAATATATTTTCCAGTATCTGTCTATCTATATATTTATTACAGTATATACAGTATTTACTGTATATACAGTACAGTATATCAAATATTTTTAATACATTCCAAATCTAAACAATTCATTTCTATTCTCTTTTTCTTTTTAAAAATATCATTCATTCAATTTGAAAAAATCTATTTATCAGAAAATAAAATGATTTAGTAATAGTCGGTCACA
The DNA here is from genome assembly GCA_034693685.1 of Belba bartosi. Lineage (NCBI taxonomy): Eukaryota > Metazoa > Arthropoda > Arachnida > Sarcoptiformes > Damaeidae > Belba > Belba bartosi. The sequence goes on along the minus strand of JAQFXP010000243.1, from coordinate 28,824 downwards.
AGAATTCTGATATTTTCATTCAATTCAAGTTTAGATTAATGAAAAGAAACCCAAAATTTTAGTATTAAAAAAGTTATGTAATAATAATTTTTGGCTCAATTATATGATTGAATAGCGAATACATTTTTTATCCATTAAATAAATTTAATTTTTCTCAAGAATCGACTCAAATCGAATCGAATGGTAAAGTGAAAACAAGAATATGAAGTGATCTCTGGATATGATAGCAATGAATTTAATGGCAATCCTATCAAATTCAGTACTCATTATAATAATATGCTATTTATCTCTAAAATTAATGGAATTAATTATATTCTATATTATTCAACTAGTTTTCTACTCTAAAAATTGAATCACTTTTAATGTGTTTTTATGTCATATTCGTTCAATTTATTAAATCCCTATCATTTGGCATTGCCTTTGCTTTAAGACAATATATGCTGACTATACGACGTACGACACACCCAAATCTAAATGCATAATAATATCATTGCTGATCAAACATCTATTACTATTATATCTATTATTTAGATATTGAGAAGACTATAAAAACTATGAAGACTATGAAAACTATAAGTCATAAAATCTAAGCTTTAAAATCAAAAATATATTTTTGTTAACATCGATTAGTTTTGCAAACTTTTCATTGGTTGCTCATAGGTTTGAAAATAATCACCTCTTTAATTTTAGTTTAATAAACTCTAATATTTAATTAAATATGTTATAATAGATAATTATAAATGTAGTAACAAAACAAAAATAATTTAGATATATTTATAGCTAATTGTTGCAATTTTTGGGATATTAAACTTTTAACAATTAAGTTTGTACCTAATCTTAATAAAAGATAGGTACAGTAATAACAGATTGAAAGTGATCTACTGCAGTATTCATCACATCTCATAGTTCAAAGGAGTTATCTAACATTTTAACTGTTTTACTTTAACTGTTACAATAACAGCATATCTGCAATGCCCACAAACTGATCTTGGTGACATTGCAAATATACTATTTTTATATGATTAACAAATGTTATAAAAGTTAACAAACATTTTGATTTCTTATCTTGTGCCTATCGTTGATTTACAGTAATGTTCAGTTTGATTTTGTACTTATGATCAACATTGTTATACTGAATCAGATATTGCTATCGCTCAATAGAATATTTTGTACTATAAATATCTTTAGTGGTTACAACTTATAAGTTATAACTAAGGATATGACAAACTGACTTTTTTGTAGTCAAGGTACCCTTCTAGACAAAAGACATAACAATAAAAAATATTCTATTAATTTAACTACAATTTTTAACCCTTTTGTCTAGAAGAGTACCATGACTAAAAAAGCCACTTGGTCACATTTTTTCAGCTGACATTTTTAAAATAAAAAACTATTCAAAACTTAATATCAAATTGAAACCATATGTGTCTGTTATGAAAATGCAAACAATGCTTACCTGTTGTCTAGTGATGAAGAGGGGCTGAAAAGTAATTAATAATTTGTTATTAAATTCATGTCTAAGACTAATATCGATTTTAAGAAAACAATTATAAGCTTTAATACATTATTACATTTGAATATTCATCAGAAAATTATGAAATATTTGATTATATATTCTGTAGATTAACATTAAATCAATTTAATACTAAAAGTGAAAATATGTATAAATGATTTGTATATTAATTAATTATATAATTAAATCTTTTATTCGATAATTTATTTATTTTAATTATCTTATTCTAATTGTCTTAATTGAAAGTATAGAATAAAAGTTGAATTTTAGCAACAATTAACTCAATATAACGACGCAATTTGTGATTAGTATCCAAGAAACTAAAAATCTTTTTTTAACAACAATTTCCACTTGAATTCATTGAAATCTTTTAATTTTATGGGCGGAAACACACTTCTCTTCGGTGTCAACGCCAGACAAACTATCTCTCGAACAACCATTTCATCGATCTTTTAGTCTTTATATCATAACTGTACATGTTTCAATTCAATGCTCAATGCTCAATGCTAGAGACTCTGCTCTAAAACTAACTATTTATGCATTTATAGGTATTTTTCCTTTAATTCATTAAAACTTTTCCTAATATTTTTGCTTCAAAACTATTTTTTAATATTTCTAAACTATACAGTAATTATTGATTTGTTTAAAATAGCAAAATATAAATATTTGTTTAACATTATATATATTAAATTTTTAATATAGAAAAAAATTGAATTCAATAATACTGTAATCGCAACGCTATTAATATAATTGAATTTTTTGTTTGACTACCCAATTAACTTAAATTGTTTAATTATTTAATTGCAACTAATCTTATAGTCAAAAATGGTTTAAATAAATACTGTATATAAACGCCAACCAATTGTTAACTCCAATGATATGCTTGGATTTCGGTGGACACTTAATTCGGTGATAATCGTCAACAATAAGAATGTATTGACAACTAACGCCAAACTCTTAACTGAGAATCGCATAAAAGCATAAATTGAGCCAAGAATGGCAAACCTTATTGATGAGAAGCCAAGTGACCACTTCAGAACAGGCTGGCATTGTTAGTGAGCCCTCGTATGTCATATAGAACTGGTCGTCAGGAACTAAATCTCGAATACTTAATGACTTAAGCGTTACGTTTTGACCTTAAATTCAATAAACACTGGATTCAAATAATCTGATTCAAAGTATTTCCCACTTGTCTCACCTCTATATCTGATGTGTTGTAATTGAGACGTCAATAGTCTTAACTCAACTGAACTCGTTTCTCCAACCTTTCAAATAATAATAATAATAATAATAATAAAAATTTTAATTTTATAACTATTAATAATAACATACATTTCATAATACTATTTATTTTATATTGTTTTCGCTTAAAACTGAATTTTATATTTTATTGGATTAAGTTCTTTATATATATCATATAAACATTTAAGTGCTTTGAATGGAATGAGTGTATGGAAGCAAAATACTTTAAATGTTCATTCAATTAGTTAATCTAAGTCACGGTATTTTATTTTCAAATAAATTGCTTTTCATAAAGCTCACTTTTAAACTGTAAAAATTGCCTTGTATATAAATCATTTATAATTCAATTATAACTAAAATCACAATAAAAATCTATTCAATTAAATAAAAATTATAATTAAATTACAATATTAATAACTAAACTCTTTTTGTGTTTTTAAATATAATGCGGCATAAAATCAAAAAATTTTAAATGAAAAAAATTTAATATAATTTTAAAATAAAATTTAATTTAATAAAAAAGCTTAAGAATTTGGAAAATAATTATAATTTTTTTACTACTATAGAAATCATGTATACAGATTTGTGCAAGTATATTGCATGAAAAGCATTACCTGAATTAATAACGCAATAGCGACCACACCGTTTGGTTTGGTTGAGGCTTCACTCATATTTTGATATAACTCGGAATTGTAACCTAAAAGTTGTATCTAAAGTGAAATTGAAGTTTAGATTAATGAAGATTTTTATTCTTACTTACAGTTAGGATACTTTTCTTGCTCACGACGTTAAAAATTTTATATTATTATTGTTAAAACAGTTGAAAGAAGTAAAGAATATCTATGTTCCTTTTAACCGCCAATGGAGGTGTTAGGGGAGGGTTTTGGTTGCAGTCAGAGATTGAGAAAGTGAGATCAGCCTAAAATCCCCCTGATTTTGAAAATTGGCATTTATCCCCCCTAGCATTTGGTCCGAGCAAAGGTACTCCTCCCCGACTTTTGGGTTTTTGACCAAAATTAAAAAATTTTCGCTAAATTAATGCTAAATTCGATTTAAATCCAGTTAAATTAACTAAATTTAAATTAAATCCTGTTTAAATCTAGTTAAATTGGAAACATTTTATCATAAATATATGGGGCTTAGAGCGTTTTTAGAAAAATCCCTTCCCTGATACTAAGCTTTTGGCCAAACTTTTGGGGAAAATTCCTCCACTGATCCCCCTGGATCGGTCGACTTTTTCAATCTCTGATTGCAATGTTAATACAAATTAAAATTTAATTTTTGTAACATTAACATGGTAAGTATAATTAAAAACACACTTTGCAAACAAAACAAAAAGCAAACTATTACATTTTGTGTCAATAGCAAGCATTTTACTGTTTATTTTTATAACATTTTTATTAGTAAAATTGTAATTTATCCGGGATCGTGAAGGGGGGGATTAGCCAAAATCTTCTCCTGATTTTGAAAATTTAGATTTATCCCCCCCCCCTCTCTAGCATTTGGCAGGCAAAAAGGTACCCCACACGACTTTTTGCCGGTCGCCAAAGTTAAAAATTTACAAAAATTAAAAACATTTCCTAAATTGGTGTTAAATCCGGTTTAAATCCAGTTAAATTATGCAAAAATTTTATCATAAATATATGAGTTTTTGAGCGTTTTTGAAAAAATTTCTCCCCTGGATTGGCCGACCTTCTCAATCCTTGGTTTTTAGTTAGTTTTAATTATTTTTACCTTGTTAATCTATAATAAAAACTGCAATTATATTTTAGTTTATATTAAAATTACAACCAAAAACCCCCCATAAACTTACATTATCGGCTAAATCTAACATAAATTTATTTTTCTTTAAACTGATTTAACAAAATAAATGAATTTTCTTAACACCGTGAACAAGAAAAGTATCCTAATTGTTAACAGAGTAGTATTGCTTAATATAAAAAGCTAAACAAACAACTTATACATACAAACATTACTCAATTTTTATACATTTTAATAGAGTTAAAGTCTAAGAATAATTTATAATTACTGCATGTTAATATATTATAATTAGTAATTTAAGCGAAAAATAATTAAATAAAGTTAATAATAAAATAACTAAGAAAACACAACAGACCTCTCCTGGGAACGTAAGGCCTGCTATTGTATGCTCAGAACCATAGGCATCAGTCCTACCGAAATGGAGGTGCAAAGAGTGAAAGCTATAGGAATAAGAGAGAGGGCCTCCGCTTATGTTGATTGTGGACTGGCTTGAAGAGGGACTTCCAATTGAATTTGATGTCTCGCTCTCCTGTTGATTACTATTTAATTGGAAGACAACGGAGTGGCCATTGTTTTCTAATATACCATTTATTCTATTGGAAAATTCAATATAATATTAAACATAAACCTTAAAAAGTGAAATACTTAAACAAAACAATACTTTTTAATTTAGCAATTTTATATTAACCAGATTGTGAAGTAGAAATCAGGTTAAAATTCCCTTGATTTTAAAAATTGGCATTTATATCCTCTAGAATTTCGTTTACGAATAGGTGCCCCCTCGACAATTTACCCCCGCAAAGCGGCCGGTAAATTTTCTATTTTTAGTAAAATTTGTAAATTTACATTAAATTGTTGCTAAATTATGTTTAAATCCAGCTAAATTAGGTAAAATTTTATTATTATATCTAAATAGGGTTTTGAGCATTTTTGGAAAAATCCCTTTTCTAATACCCCTCCCTCCTCTAATTGGCCAACTTTCTAAATCACTTATTTAATATATAATATTAACTTTATGTAACAAGTTTTAAATTAAATCAAAACGAGCAGGCCTAATTTTATAAATATCTTTAAGCTAGAATACAAACTTAAGATGAACTAACTATAAACATTAAAACAAGACAATATAACCAATTGTCCAGAGATTAAGAAGAAGGGATCAGGCAAAAATTCCCCTGATTTTAAAATTTTGGATTTATTCCCTCCTAACATTTGGTCCAAGAAAAAGCACCCCCTCGACGTTTTACCGGCCGCCTTCGGCGGCCGACAAATTTTTTTGGGTTTTTTTGCCCTAAATTGGTACTAAATCCAGTTTAAATCCAATTAATTTAGGCAACATTTTATTATAAATATATAGGCTTTTAAGAGTTTTTGGAAAAATCCCCTCCCTGATCCCCCCTAGGTTTTTGGCCAACATTTTGAGAAAAATTTCTCCCCTGATCCCCCCTGGATCGGCCGACCTTCTCGATCTCAGCAATTGTCTAATATTTATCCTTTTGATTATCAATTATGAAGCATATTTGCAACTAACCTAGATCATTGCATCAATGCAATATGTGCATCATTGCTTAATTAAACTAAATTAATTACGAACTGAAGCCTAACGGATGACAAACTTTGTCCAAACTTTCAATTAATGTCTTTTATATGAATTCTTTTCATTAAATTTTTGTTTAAATCAAATTAATAACTCGTTTTTATATTAATTTAATATAAAAAAATATAATATAATTTTTAATATAATGTTAATTAATTTACAAATTTATAATTAATCGAATAATAATAAAATACAGGAGATAACATTTTCAAATTGATATAAATGCAAATTTAAATCTCGATTTAAGTTTTTAAAAATAAATTTTAAAAAAAAATTTAAAATTATAATTTTATGTCTTTTTGAAACTTTTTTTCAGTTTAGATTCAATATTTGATAGATTAATATTTAAGAGTTTTTCCAATGAATCGCATCATTGAAATACATATTCAATCAATAAGTTTGTCTTCATTAAATATTTATGATATGTTTGCTTGAACTTTCGAGTAATAAAGTTCAAAATCAATTAAATTTAAATCTTTAGCTAGATCTATATTTTCGAATTTCCATTTTCTAATTGTATTAGAATTAAATTGAATTCAAACCTATTTTTGTTTATATGAATTGATCTCAGATTTGGATCATATAATAAAAGATTTGGCTTAATATCAATGGGTGATTGTCGATGTCCTTTACTGCACAGATGCCAATCCGGGTTTAGTATTCCCCAAAATTCCGGACCTAATAAACACATTTTATTTAATTAGTACAACATTTTATTTGTTTTAATTAACAAGATTAGATAATGTTAAAAATGTTCAAATAATTATTCAAAATTTATTTGATTTAGTGTTTGAAGAATAAACTTATTACCAAAATAATTGCAGAAATTTATAAATTGATTTTTCTCAGCTTTTAGAATTAATTTTGTATAAAAATATTAATTTGTTTGACTTAAAAAATTTTTAATTACAAGAAATAGAATTTACATTAAATTATGCAATATTGAGAAAAAATAATACTAAAACTAAAGTAAGTATAGTTATTGCTAATTTACTTACCATGAGTTCGGGTTTAACATATACGGCTTTCAAATTTCTTTAAAGCAATTAAAGACTAACTATATTGGTTTTAGCCGCAAATGGAAATGTCAAGGGGCTTTTTTGCTTAAATGTTGATATTAAGAAAAATAAGATTTTAGTTTGTATATTTGCTTAACAAAATAAAAATTTTGCAAAATAACTAGATAAATAAATTTTAAATAAAACAATTTAAAATAGTAGTCTTTGTGCCAAATAACAAGTACGTTATTTTTAGTTATAAAAAATGTAATTTTACTACAGTCGATCCCACTTACAACGAACGGCTCGGTTTTACCAAATTTGTTTGTTATAACCGGGATTCGTTATATACAATTATAACTTAATGTATAACTGCTATTCCGTTCTTAATTTCTGTTCGTTATAAGCGGGTATTCGTTATAAGTGGATTCGTTATAAACGGGTTGGAGTGTATATGTAAACGTTATCAGCTACTACCATTTGTGGCTAAAATTAATATAGTTTGCCTTTAATTGTTTTGAATGTTTTAAAAACAGTAATAAATTTTTTAAGCCGTAAAGGATAAACTCAGAATCGTGGTAGGTAAACTTATTAATTGTAAAAACAAAAATTTAAATAATTAAGCAAATATTTTTACTGCTAAAATTGCATAAATTCAATTTTTTTAAATTTTAATACTTTGATTTAATGTTAAAATATAAAATAACTGTCATTTTAAATATCTAATTTTTATTACAAAATTATACAGAAGTTTAAAACCAAATAATTAGAATTAAATTGTTATATAATTTTGAGTAATTTTACTATAATGTTTTATAATTGAATATTTGAGTTTAAAAATTAGAAAAGTTCTAATTTCTTAATTAAGTTTATTATTAAAAAATGCAACTTTGGATCAAAATTTGGTTAATTTAATGTTTTAGAAACATAGATTATAAGCTTTTTTAAAAGTAAAAATAGTAATGTTGAGAATTGTAATATCAAAAATCGTAATATTGAAAATTAAATTTCGATATTACGATTTTACAATATTGGATATTACATTATTTAATTTTACGATTTTCGATATTATTATTTTTGATATTACGAATTTCGATTTTCGACATTACAATTTTTGATTTTTAATATTATGATTCTCAACATTACTATTATCAATCACGCTTTGTTTGATTTTTATATAATATGTTATCATAATGTTTTCAATATTATAATTTTGATATTAAAAAATTCGATATTAGTATATTCGACATTAAAAAATTCGATATTAAAATATTCGACATTAAAATATTTGAAATTAAAATATTTGACATTTGAATATTTGATATTAGTTTATTCGACATTTTTGTAATTATATTTTAAATATTTAAATCTCATATCAATTAGCGTTTTCATGTTTTTATAACAGTTGCTGTACTACTTCAAAAAGAATATAAGTTCTCACTATAGTTATGAGTTTAAAGTATAAATTTTTTAAATTAAATTTAGTTTTAGATTTACTTATTACTCGATTACAATATCTATTACTAAAAATTTCAAAAAATTGTTATTAGTAAAATTTATAAATATTTCTAGTCGTAAGTAATTATATTAATTTTTATAACTTACAGACAGTTTTATAAATATATGCCCAAAAGCGATGTAGTTGACATAGCTGCACTCCTAACCATTTCATTTTACGGCTATGCAAAATCCACCATTAAAATAAAATTAACTGAAGTTTTGCAATTTAAAACTAAAACTAAAAAATGTATATCCAATAATGACTAAGTAAAACATTAAAGATATTCTTTTTTACTTGTTGAATTAATATTTAATTAATTTAAAAAACAAATATTAAAAAAAAATTAAAAGTAACAAGTAATTTTGTAATTATTATATTATAAATTATAACAAACATATTTAGATAAAGTTTGAACTTATAATATTATTATTACTTTGACTTTTAAAAATTAATTTAACATGTTAAAAGCACACCTTTAATGTTTTACTTAGTCATTATTAGATACTGTATACATTTTTTATTTTTAGTTTTAAATTGCAAAACTTCAGCTAATTAAATTTTAATAACGGATTTTGCAACGATTTTGCAACCGTAAAATGAGGTGGTCTGGACTGCAGCTATGCTCACTACATCGCTATTGGGCATATATTTATGAAACTGTCTGTATAACTAGTTATAGAAAAAAGTGTTTATAAAGTGATTTAGAGCTAAACCATTTAAAATTAATAAAATTTCTCTTAAATTCATACAATGGTCTGTTTTAATCAAAAAATTGATTAATTTCAAATGTTTCAATTTTGATTCGTTGTATAAATCTTTTTTCCCTATAACTAGTTATAAGTTATAAAAAATAAATGAATTCAATTTAAGTCACTATAGATCAATTGAAGTTAAATTATTTGATATGATATCTAAAACATAATATGAAATTAAATTGATTTTGGAATTGGACTGTAATTTCAAATTAAAAATTATTGGAAAGAATAGGTTGTGATTAGAAGTGCGTTAAATCTATTGCATTATTGCATTAATACTGTATAACGTTTAAAAGGTTTGATCAAAGGTTTATGTAATACATAATGCATAACAAATACTACTGAAATCATTGATCACTGGTTTATCGATCTTTATAATAGTGACAGCAATAAGCAATAACATAGTAATAGATTGTAAAACAAAACTTTATTCGCTTTGCCTTCCAATCACTAAATGACAGATTAGACTTCGGAGATGACTGTGGGGTCACTCAAGACTTGAAATATCACTATCACTGTCTCCTCATCTTATATTTAACGCACTTGTATTGACTTGAGTTGTAAAAAAAGATTAGACTATAATTAGCTTTTGATGGAAGAGTTATATAGACTTAATAGACGACTTCAAGACATACAAATGTCTGTCATTTCTTTAATATAATTGCTTTCTTTCGATAATTTGTTTGCGAACTACTAATTAACTTCAACTCAAAAGAACTAATTTTATTGATATTAGTTTAGATACTATACGAACATAAACTATACCCTAAATGAATGACAGTTCTTATACCATAGTTTTGGAAATAAGAAAATATTACATAATATTGTGCGATATCACACAATATTACATTGAGATGTTTGAGGTTTGCAGCATCCGAACAGCCAAACAACCAAACAGACAAACATCAAAACATCCAAACATCAAAACCAATTTTCTCAGAGGTATAATTGACAAAAAACAACAAGTTTATTGTAATTGAAACAAAGTTTTTTTCAACAATACAAAGTAATATTAGCAAGGATAACTTCAATTAAATGTAAGAGTAATTAAATTTTAGATAAGAAATTACTTATTATGATAGTGTTTGCTAACAGGTAAATGTTAAATTTAAATCAATTTATTAATTTAATTGTTTAATAAAATTGTTATTGTTTGCTATTGTGCAATAATCTTTTTAATTAACTTGTTTATATAGTATAAACGAGTAAACAATTTTGATTCTTCTGTTCAACTTAAGTAAAAATATAGAGAATTTTGTTGTTTTGGTTGCAGTGATAAAAAAGCACTTATAGTAGTCATAACATTCTTACAATCGAAAAAAGTGCTACTTTTGGATTCGCTTCATATTTCTATTATTGAGTGAAAACATAGAACGTATTCGAAATAATCCAAACGTTAAGAGTATTTATATTCGTTTTTATAATTTCAGTGCTATTTCTCGTATTGATGGAAGTTTTGTTCGAATATGAATTCCGTTTATATCGATTTAGAGTATTGTAGAGTAGAGTGGAATAGAGTTGAGTTGAGTTGAGAGAGTCTATCAAATATTTTGGTGCCACTAGTCTGTTGGCTCGACTATAGAGTAAAGAGTATATGGTGTATGGTATACGGTATACAGTATACAGTAGTGTACTGTACAGTGTACACTGTACGGTATAGTGTGCAGGCTAGTGTAGTCTGTATAGTTTGTATTATAGTTTAGTTACAAGTGCTATTTCACTATATTTCACTACTATTCCACTATTCCAGAGCTATTTGAGAAGTGCATAAAACTTGAGTGCAATGTCGGCAATGCATCAGATGCTCACATATTGATCACAATCGGAGTTCATGTAAATTCAAACTTTTCAAGAATATAACAGTTGTGTTATAAATGCGTCTACTCTGTGCAGTACAGCCCGATTCTGATTCTCATTTATTTACAGTTTTTATTCTGAAAACTAAGTTTATTCGCATTCATTTCAACACATCATTCAAACTCATCCGTTTCGATCCAAAACTCTATTTAGATATCGATTCCTTCAGACTTAGTCATTGATATTCATCTCTCGTTGTTTTCGAAATTTACATATTTATTCAGATTCTATAAATAATATCAAACAATATGACAACAATAATCCAATTTTCAATCAGATTTCATATTTGATATTTAAGAGTTAAAATGTCTATTTTTCTTTCCTATTCCCAATCTTTGTGTTTGAATTTAAAATCAAAATTAAATAATTGTTTAAATAAACACCACATACAGCACAACTAAGTTTAGAACGTGGTAACTGCAATAACTTTTTATTTTAGATTTATTAAATTTTTAAAAAATAAAAGTTCTCTATTTAAAATATTTATTTAATTATATCTTATTTTAAATTAATATAAATAAATGTACAATGTCATTGTAAAAAATTATGTAAAATTTTAAAAATAAAGATATACCTGCTACACTAATTAAAACTTTAATTATTGTTATTTGAAATCAATTTGTTGAAATTGATTTTTTAAACCATTTGATCGATTTCAAATAAAAATCAATTTAATTGCTGTTATTTAATAATAAACTAATGTTGTAAACAAGCTGTGAATAAAAGAGTATAAAGAGTTGGAAATCTGAAAAAATTAATTAAATTTATTCGAGTCGTAAACCAACGCAACATTTTGTAATTCAGTCGAACATATAAAAAGATGAATTGGTTGGTCTTCACAAGCATTGAAAGCAAAGCTCACTTTCCTATTCGATATGGAACACCCAGGGGAAATTAGGTGAGATCAAGGCGTTCGCCCAGGAGGCTTTATCTCGAGTCGTGTATTCAAAGTCATGACATCATTGACTGTGTTTTGTCTCATGTTATGTATGTTATAAAAGAATATATATTTTCTCAACAAATATAAAGATTGTTTACATCTTCAGACCATTATTCTATTCGGCAAACATTTCTCTCTTCATGTCTTCATTGCAACAGTTCTTCGTCTGCAGAACAAAGTCTATAAAACAAACCTAACTTAGAGTCCGGAAGTCGATTGAAGTCAAATATGTCGAACAAATGCTTAATAGCGGAGAAAAGGCAGAGAAGAGCTAAGAAGGGCTGAGAAGACGCGGAAGAGCGCAAAAGAGTAGGTATTGATAGAAAAGTAGAAAACAGTAAAAGTTGTTGTCACCGGCAGAGCAGGAATCAACGTCTTATAGAAAATGAGTTAATGTTGTGATTCTAGAAGTGATGCCACTTCGGCCCCAATCGGAAGGAAATTGTTTATAAGAGTGATTGAGACCAACATTTCCTCCAATTCTATTCCTATTCTATTATCGCTTTCGTCACTATCTTTAAGCTATTGATTGTTTATATAAACTATTTTTGAGCCAAATTTTGTCACAAATAAATCGATGCATTGGTTTGGAAACATTTTATCGATGAGAGACTCAATGCCTTTCGTTCGATTCATTCGACCTTTAAATAACATAACAAATGACTTGTTTTCTAAAAACATCATAAAATTATTTACTCTTATTCTATGATTAAATGCTCGAAGAGTTGACAGTAAATAAAATTCAAAACATATTAGATTTTTACGAACAAAAAACAATTTTTCAATAATTTTGATTGCGATCTGAAGTATGCACTGAAAAGAGTGATTGTTTTGTTCAATGATTACCTCAAACACGCATAGAGTCTGATATTTTCGACAACATATCAAACCTTAGCTTTAATCAGAATAATAATTCAATATATATTTATAATTCAACATAACTTTTATCAAATCAAATATTCTTGCTAAAAATATAAATAATTTTGTGCAAACACTGGGGTATATGCATATTAAAAAATATATTTTTTTAAACATATGCTTTTATTATCTTTTGTTATAAATTATATTTCAAGCCATCAAAGGATTAATTAATTATCCAAAATAAAGACTGGATTTACAATTACTTTCGCTCCTAATTAATAAAGTTTAGAATTTCTTTCCATTTATTTCTAACATTTGCAAAAAATTTAAGCCTTAACCATAACTAAACATAAAATTATTATATTTTTGTAATGTTTTTTTAATTTGTTTAAATAATTTAATTTACTTTTAATTATAGAATATATAAAAAATAACTATTTATTCTGTAATTAAAGTAAAATAAATGCGGAAAATACTTTTTTTTATTAAAATTAATTTTTAATAATATTCATTTAATAATTATAACTAATGTTATTTTGAAAATTAATATTGTAAAACAACCTTGTTTAAGATAGAAAAATTTATCATTATAATTGAATTAAAAAAAATTTTAAAATAATTATGACAATAATTTTTAGATAATACAACGCATAATAATTTATTATTGCAATAAAAGTTTTTAATATAAGAATAATTAATTTATTTAAAAAAAATTATTTTGATTAATTTATCTAATTATGCATAAATTAAAACTAATATAGCAAAAATTTATTAAAATATTTTTGTGTAAAGCAGACAACTGTAATGAGAAGTAGTGTTTGAAAAATTCACTTAACCAAAAATTGGAATTTAATCGAAAATATCAATTTTATTTTAGCAATCATTGATTGAATAATGAGTCTCAGGTTTGCATTAAAATAGAACAAAAAAAATCAATTATTTATTTGCTCATAAAACAACCCAAATTGGATTTTGCAGTTCAATCCTATTTGCGAGTCATTCGATTGCTATATAAATGTAAAAAAAGTGATTTATATTACATTTATTTTATGACTAAAAACATTGAAATTAAATAACAACAAGCATTATTTGCTTTGTTTTATTTGCAAACATGAAAATTGAATTCTTATAGTCTTTATTTTAAATTTAAAATATAAAATTGAATTTTTCTTCTTTTTGTTTTGTTTAGATAACTAAAAATTTTGATTTTCACAAATAGTTTCATTCTATTTCCAAATCTGAAAATTGGATTTGTAACATTTGTAAAGAGAATGTCGGAATTTGATATTTATAATTAAAGAATCCAGTAATGATAATCTTAAAATGATATGTAATTTATTCAATAACAATTTACATAAAAATTATTCTTTTAACTATAGACAATATTGCACTAGGTTATATTTTATTTATAAATTTTAAACTTAATTTACAGACAAACTAGATTAGATATTTTAATTATTATTTTACTAACACATACATATATTAAAACAATATTAATAATTAGATAAATATTAATATAAACTATTATATTGTAATGGAAAATGATGTTTAAAAAATATAAACAAGATTTTCAAAGTGATAATTAAAAGTACTCATATGTAAAGCGTGGTTCATTTATAAGCTGTGTTTATCTAATCCTGTTTAGTAAAAAGAAATTCTTGAGTACTTTTGGTTAATAAAGTTATTTTTACAAAAAATAAAAAATTTATGAAATTTTTTATAACAAGAAATTTATTTATATAAATATTTCATATAATTATTAATTTTGCTTTAATATATGTATGTGATAGTAAAAAAATAATCAAAATATCTTATATAGTTTGTTTGTAAATTTAAATTTAAATTTATTAATTGTAAGGATTTATTGTATTTTTTGAACGTACATAACTTTTTAAATAATAGAGTTAGAAAAATTATTTTACATATTTTACTATTATATCATATGACCTGATTATTATTAAAATAATTTTTAAAAATAAACATATTTTTTCAAGTTCCGACCTCGTCTTTGTAAAATAAAAATTATAACTATAAAACATTTATAATTCAAACTATAATTACATGTTAACTATAATTAAAACCTAAACATTGAAAAGTGGGGATCAGCCAAAAATCCCCTTTAATTTTAAAAATTTGCATTTATAGCATTTGGTTCGCAAAAAAGTACCCCTGGACTTTTTTTGCCTGCCGCCAAAGGCAACTGGAAAATATTTTGTATTTCTTAAACAAAATTAAAAATTTTTTCCTTGAATTGTTGCTAAATCCGGTTTAAATCCAGTTAAATTTGGTAAAATTTTATCATAAATATATGAAATATTTGAGCTTTTTTAAAAAAATCCCTCCCCTAATATCCCTCTAGGTTTTTGGACAAATTTATTAGAAAATCTTTCCCCTAGTTCCTCTAACTTGCATTTTAACTAGTTTTAACTGAATTTAAACCAAATTTAGTTTTAATTTTTAAAAATTTTAATTTTAGCAAAAAGTTCTGAAAACAATTTGAAAGATTTTATTTATTAAATTGGAAATTATAAAAAATAAAATTTTAAAATCTTATAATTTAATTATTTAAAAACAAATTTATCGTATTCTAAGTTTTAAAAAATAAATAACTTTTAAAATAATTATAAGTAAAGATAATTAAATATTTTGAAATTTTAAAATCAATATTAAATTTAATTTATTACACAAAATAAGTAAATATATTTTCAGTCTTTTACATACTATATTAAAAATATAACTATGTAAACAATACAAATTAAACATTTTAAAAAATACTTTAGTTTAGTATATTAGCCAAAATTATTAATATATTAAAGAATATATACCGCATATAAATCTACAGTAATATAATATTGTTAGATTTTACTTAATCACATTTAGAGTTTAAATGTATTGCAGTAAAGTGGCTTTTAAGTTATCCAGTTTAGTTTTACAGATTTGGCCAATTAAACGTTCAAAGCTTATGCTTCAAGTAAAGCTTCAATTCGATAAGACATACAGTATGTATAGACAACTGCAAATAACTTTTCTAAAAACTATTTATAACACAATATTAGAAAAAGAGCAATAAAGCAATAGAACAATTAGACATTAATTTTTATTTGTTTATTAAATTTTAATTTTTACTAAAGATTTTAAATTAATTTAATTTAATTTTAAATTTCTGACGTTAATTTCCAAGTAACTAAAATAGTGACAATTAAAAAATTTTAATTATAATATTTTACAAATTTTCATTTTAAAAAACACAATTTAAACCAAATTTTTATAGTTATTTTTTAAAATTATTTTTTAAATATTGTAATAAAATCATTATTATTATTATTTACATTACTATTAATTTTTAAAATTAATATTATAATACATAAACAGTCTAGCACAATTGCAGTCAATCAAAAAGCCTGCAATGAAAGAACCAAGCTGTCTTTTGTTATAAATAGTAAACTTATTGGGCATTTATCATTAAATTTGGAATAAATTAGTTTTTGATAAATCATTTATTATAACTATTATTGAAATTAAATAACATATTTATTGTGTAATTCGAAACATTGAATTGAGAGCATTAATAATGGAAAGAAAAATAGTTTGATTCAGTTCTGGTGTATATGAGAATCTCGTGAATAGCTATTAAGCGTATGAATGAGATTGAATGCTCGGGTGGTTTGCTTCTAAACGCTTGTTTAGTATATGCGAAATCTTGATGGTCTTCTATGTCAGTCATTCTTTATTGGCTTCTATTCTCACTCTTTTATTATCCGTTTAAATCATTACAGAATATATTCTGACAGAGAATGCAATCCTTTTTAAATGTAATCTCAATGAATGACTGAATGATAAATTGAAGACTTCAAGCATATGCTTATAAATTAGTCATATGAGAGACAGTCTTCCATTTCATAAAAAAACGGATTAAATCCTTCAAAACTTCGCATTCACTCCATTCGACATAAGATTAAACGACCCAAACTCTAAACTAATAATTGCCTCTTATACACTTTTAGCACTTTTTATTTGCATTTATTGGATTTTCAAAAATAATTCCACGTTTTCTCTACCTTTCAATATATTAAAAGGATTTTTATGTCAAACAATCCCTACAATAATCTTCTCTTAAAAGCTATTTGAATATTCAATAGAATTTAAATTATGATTTATTAGAGTCAATATTGAAAACAAGAATAACTCTAAATCATTTCTCTTATCAATTTTCAACAATTTTTGCTAAATTCAATCATATTTTGGAAAATCAATTAAAATAAAAATTTGAATTAATAACTTTAATTATTTAACTCAATTTCAGTATTAATTAAAAGAAATATATACAAAAAGCAGCAATTAAGGAATTGTGCACTTTACTATTATCTATGCAAAACATGGCGACTCAATTATTTTATTACATTTTTCATGTTTAATATTTTTAGTTTATTTTGTTTTTATTTTTTAATAAATAAAAACATTATTTTAAATATATATATAAAGTTAAATTTTTAGACTCAATCTAAATTTTTTCGAAATAATAGTAAAGTTTCTAGATTTTTAAGTTTAAATTGAAATAATAATTGAAATTTAAAACTAGTGTCAAATTAGTCGTTTCATTATATTATTCTTGAAGTGCTATAATTGAATAACTTTTGTATAAACTGTTTGTTAGTAAAGTGTCGTTCTTTTTAATTGTCAGTTTTCTATAGCTATGTCTAAATCGAATTTTAATCAGTAAAATCATGAAACCGTAAAATTAAAATAGATTTTTGCAAAAAGTTTAAAATTAGGATTTTTGATACTAAATGATATAATTGTAAGTTTTGAGCGCTTACTAAAAGTGCAGTTCAAATGATTACTGATTTTCATCTCTACATTAGAACTAATTTTTGTTTTAAGTTTTACTATCATTTTAATTAATTAATTGATTTAAAAAAATTTAATTTTAATAAAAATTCTTCACTAAAACGCAGTTTGGATCAAATGTTTAACAATACAATTTTTAGTTTTATAATATTTATTGATACATAGTTTTATAGATAAAAAAAATAATCAGAATCTATCAGTTTATAAGAAAGGCAGAATGAATATGTTTTTGCAATGTGTATCAGTAGAAAGTTTTAACTTATTACTATTATTTGAATTAAATTGTAAAATATTTATATATTTTTAAAAATAATTAATTAAACAAACTATTGTTGTTTGTTTTCAAATAATTTAAAATTTTAATTTAATTTCTAGCATTTAAATAAGTTAGTAAAAATATATGTATTTAACTACATTTTACTAACTGATAAATATTATAACTTATACAAATATTTTTTAAACACAATGTATAGCTAGTGCTAATAGTTAGGCAACTCTCCTCCTACTTTTGCTAAATTTATATTAATTTTATTCATTTAATCAATATAATAAAAAATATATCATAGATTTAAGTATTACAGTAAACCAGAAATTATAACAAACGAAATAAACTTTATTAACTATTATAACCAATTTGTCTGAACTTACATTGCATTTAAACTTATGCTTTTATTATCAAATATATAAAAGCTTTCAACTTTATATTAATAATAATGCATTTGTTTGTTCAGAAAAGTCTCAAAATTAGTATAAATCAAAAGCTTAATAATATCTATGTAAGAAAAGCTACATTAAAATTATTTTCAGTTTAACTTTTCAATAGGAAGAGTGACCTAGCTTATAAATAATTATTAAATACTGTAGAATTGGTTGCAAAACAAAAATAGCACTTTGAAAGAAAATAAATGAAACTTAAGATAAATGTTTGTAATGTTATCGTAATATTCATTCATTTGCCAAACGAATACAAAGTATGTTTGAATTTACATTCATGTCTCAATGTATTGACTTTTCTTTTGTTTATTTCCTTTTTATGATGAATGTCGGTTCGATTTACACTTAACTTATGGTAAGGCCTAACAAATGACAGACTTTTTCGTGACTATATTTTCTCAAATTAATGTCATTAATTTAAACTAATTTTATTATAAGTCAAAATGTTTGATTATTTATTTGAATTGCTTTGGCAATAAAATTATAAGAATTTATCATTTGAAGTCAATATTTCATTTGAAAAATATAAATAAAACATTTATTTATATTTTAAAAATTTAAGCCAAATTAACTATTACTTATTTTATTTGTTTAATATTAACCAGAGATTGAGAAGGTTGACCGATCCAGGAGGGGGGAGGATTAGAGGAGGGATTTTTCTCAAAAATTTTAAGAAAAAAGCTAGGATGTATCAGGGGAGGAATCTATCCAAAATTACTCAAAAAACCCATATATCTATGATAAATTTTTACTGGATTTAAACTGGATTTAGACTAAATTTAATTAATTTAAACTGGATTTAGCAACAATTTAAGGAAAATTTCTCAATTTTGATTTAAAATCCCAAAAAATTTGCCTGCATTCAAAGTTGATTCATCTTTTCGCGGACCAAATGCTAATTTTTAAAATCAAGGATTTTTGGCTAATTTTCTCTTCTCAATCTCTGCTTTTAATTAAGCAAAATTATAGAAATCTTTCTTTTTATATAACACAATTATAATTTATTTGATATCAATTTAGTATTTAATTATCATATTACTAATTAAAATTAAATTTTTTTAAATATATTGTTTTTTATACAAAAATATTTTTTTAAAACATTGATTTAAAAAATTCTAATTAATATAAAATAGATTTGATCCGGCTAATTTTATTCTTTACATGTTTTTTAATCTACTTTGGAAAAAATTCTGATATTATGTAATATCATTTATGTTTTATTTTAGATATTTGTATAAGTAATGAAATATTCTAAACTTAATCTTGAAAGATTTTACATTTCTATTGAAAATTCTATAAAATATTAAATTAAATAATGATATAAAAGATCTTAAATAAGATCTGATTTGAAATAATAGATTGCATATAAGTTTACTTTCTATAGAATTACATTTTCGAGTTTATTCTGAAAAAGTAAATCGAGTGAAGGAACGAAAAAAGTCTATAACTTACCGGATATGCCATCGAAAGTCCACCAAAAATTCCAATCAGAGCCGGTTTCTATGAAATTAAAAGAGAAATAATGAGAAAAGTTGTGTATTTGAAAGGGAGAGAAAAGGACAAAAGAAAATAAAGCCGATAAAAGTCCAAATTGGTTGAGACGAATAAAAGCGTCGATTTAGAGCTATATATTATGCCATTATGTGGTCAACTGTGCTCTAAACACCTTTTGTTTGCTTTGATTTGAGGCATTCGCTATTATCCCAATAGATATTTGTCACCTGTGCTTAAAAGCCAAAACTGTTTTACTGTTTAGCTCTTTAACTGAATAACTGGTCAAAAGATTACTGAATTTAATAATCAATTACTATTGAATTATTGGCTAAAAACTAACCAATTTTAGCTAAAATAATATCAAACTTATAGAATCATAATATAATAGTAATTCTTTGCTTTTAAATAAAGATTGTTATCTAAATATAAATATAAAACAGTTTTAATAAACAGTTTATTAGACAAAATAATGTCTAAACAATTGGAAAGACACTGAGACACAAGAAACTGATGCTTCGAAATGAGTTTACTCTTCTAATGAAGTTAAAGAACAGTTTACTGATAGAAAGATAGGGTATTGATAGTACAGTAGAGTTAGTTATACGACATGTTTAAACAGTTATATCATTTTTGTAATAGACGTGAACTGCAGTGCACAACTTGTAAAAATAAATTTTGCATTGCATTCACGAGCAGTCAATTGCAGTTATATTTGCTTAGAGTTGTTATTGCAGACAACCCATCATCGCATTCATCGCATTTAATTAAAGCGCTAATTGTACTCTACTTTCGTTTGCCAGCAGTTAAGTCGCACTAAAAGTTGGCAATTAATTAGTTGACTCCATATGAATGTTTCAATAGCTCTACTCTAACTGCAATACTCGCTGAGAATGTCTCTTCAATTCATTTCTATACTCAACTAGTTCTCTATAAGTCGTTGTTTCTGCCTTTCATTTGGCTCAAACTTGCTTGTTCGATCATTAGATGCAATTTGTTTTCTACCTTTCCCCTCCCCTCCACTTCCCTTCCCCATTCGTCCATTTTACTCATTTTAAACAAATTAATTTTCAATACATTAAGTCATTATTTTTCGTCAAAACAATTACTATTTTCATGCAATTTTCAATCATTTATTTGACTATTTCATAATTTAACATTTAAATTTAAATGTTAGTTGTGTTAACTCAATCTTTTATTCGCAGTTCTATGTACAGTATTTATATATATAATAATAATAATAATGTCATTGTTGTTATTTGTTATTAAATTAATTTAAAGAGTGTTTTATAATCAAATACAAGACAAACAACAGAAGTTACTAATATCGTTCGGCAATAAGAAATGCATTAGAAATGAAAACAAATATTTATATTTTGTTTTTGTTTTGTTTTAAACTTTTCTCTTAGCAAATAGAAAATGCTTTCATTATTTATTCGAAGAAAATAAGAAAAAGCTTTTGGTTTGCAAATGAAATGTTTCATTATTTTGTTTTTAAATTATAATTTAGACTAAGAGTACTTTTAGAAATTGTTAAACGAAAGCAAAACATTAAAACTAGTTTAAAAGGAGAGAGAAAGAGAAATAGGAAAAGAAAAGTAACCAGTACAAAGTACGTAAAGTGTAAAATGCGTAATGTGCGATAAGGAGTGCACCGGAATGTGTGATGAAGTTTGTAATAATTTTCACCAAAACACTAATCACTCGTCAAACTCATGCGAATTGTTAAAAATAAAATTTGATTCGAAACAAAAGTCTATTAAAGCTGAATAAAGTGTAGAATTGAAGTTCATTAAGGATTATCTGTAAAATAGTGGTACAAATACGCGTAATGACACTCATTAGCCGTTTTGAATGAAATATTTTTATAATATTATGATTTACTGCAATTTTGGTGAATAATAGCCGTTTAGATGTATTGCTAATGAATATAAATCTATAGACAATATTGTGTAAAATACAATGCAATGGCAATACAATATATGATATAATTATTAAAACACGAGTCCAAACAATTATATAGACTTTAAGTTCTGTCAAGCGTTTGACTCATTCTCCCATTCCTTGCAGTCATTCACAGCTATTTAATACTTATTTTCTGCTATTTCTCTCAAATTGTAGCAGATTTTGAAAAAGTTGTAAAGCGTTTGCTGACAAAAGCAGACTAGTATTGCGACAATATTCGAATATACTCTTACTCTTACTATATCTGTAGTTCCGAATTGCACCAAGCACAATGTTTTAGTTTTCACTCTATCTATTCTCACTAAAAACTCTATCCTCCGCATCATCTCTGCTACTCTTTCTACTCTTCCTACTCTTCCCACTCTTTGCACTTTTCTCTCGAACAGTCACTTAAGTTTCACTTTAGACTAACAACTTAAGTGATTATTTTCTGACACATTGAGGGGTCAAATGATAAAAGTTTAATAAAATAAAAAAAATTCTTCAATAAAATGAATGAAAACTTTGATTCGATATAAACTTATTTAATGACTCAAACGCTAATAATAACTAAAATGATGTTGAATTCCATTGTTATTTAAGCGTCAGCTGTAAATGGTGTTACAGTGGAAGAGTGTTTGAGCACTAGTAGAGCATTGGATGTGTTTTGTATTGCAAAACGAATAGAGTAGTAGAAAAAACATTAACATTAGCACTGCTTAGCAATACTTTTGGTCTAATCACCTGCAAAAATATCCATTAGGAAACGGAACACAAAGAATTCCTATAAAATACTACAGTTCCCTACAGTTGTAGCCATTCAAATCAGTTATCTTTTGGAGAATTCATTTGCGCCCAAATGTGATTTGCAGCTAATTAACGGATAGAAGGATAGAACTACACTAACTAACTAACTCTTTCTCCTCAGTTTCTAACAGTTGCTCTCTCTCTCTCCCTCTCTCTCTCTCCCTCTCTCTCTCACACACACACACACTTCTATTCTCGCTCCTGCTCTCTCTCCCTCTCCTGCGCGCTCTCTTTCTCTCTCCCTCTCTCTCTTTCTCTACCTACCTCTATCCTGCCTCTACATTCACTCCTGCACCACTTCCTCGCTCCTCTTTCCATTCTCTCACTCGAGTATTGTTTTGATATTTTTATCGAATTTATTATTTGGTCTAACAATATATACAATTTATATATTAGACTTGACTATCATATGAGTCATAAGCTTTCATTTTAAATTAGCTTATTCTACGCTCTCATCATTTAATTTATATTATAACCAAAACTGTTTAGAATTCTCTTTATTTCAATCTTTCTTTGCTTTCATTGAGTAGAGAATCATATCTACAAAACCAAATAGTATTCACAATCCGAGCATTTCTTTTGTTTCACTTATTATCATTCGTTTCGAAACATTCATTCATTCAGTCATTCAGTTGAGGAGTTTTCAAAAGCTTAATAGATTTCCGCACAAATCGGAGATAACCAATATAAGAACAAGGGAGGGGTTGGGCTAATTATATACGGAGTGCCCAGGTTACAGGTTAAATTATTAAATTACAATAATTCTAAATTTTTACTTTTTTTTAAACAAAGTTTAAATATTGTCAAATTGATAAAAAAAAATATGCTATTTATTAAAATAAAAGTTTAATTAAAAAAACAATTTTGTAAAATTAACAAATTATTTAAACAAATTATAACAAATCGACATAAATAATCCACTTTTTTTTTATTAAAGTACAATTAAACTAACCCAATAAGTTTACAATTTGTAATTTTAAGAAAAAAATATTTTTATATTTAGTTTGTATCTAAACCCCCGATCAAAGCAAGTTTAGTAATCCCTTATAGGAAACAAGAAAAATGATAAAATCTGTTATATTTTGACAAAAATGATATGAAAGTAAACAAAAGGGCTTCGATTTGAACCCAAGAACACACACACATAACTCAGTCATCTATTAAATTCATCAATAATTTTAACAATAGAATAGACAAAAAAAATTTAATTTCTCAGATTTTAATTTGCAAATATTATTTGTATGCAAATTAATTTCATAAAAATATTATGAAAATAAGTTTTTTAAAAATCCAAACACTGATTATTGTAAAAATAACTATAATTTATTAGTTTTGTGCAAAACATAATTTTTTGTTTTTATTATATTATGTTTAGTATTGTATTAATAAGTAGTAATAGCAGTAATAGTAATTGTATAGACAGTGATGCATATAATGGAATGATGCACAAATGCTCGAGCACTGACATTAAAATTTCAAATAAATATTTAGCAAGAATCAATTCATAGTAATAATCACTAATAAATTATTATACAAATGTTTATTTTTCTTTTAGTTACTAAAAATAAAAAATTTATTGTTTTAACTTTAAATTATTTTTTATTAAACTTCAAAAATAATATGCATATATTTTTAAAATTAATTTAATAATTTTTATATAATTTGCAATTATTTTTTTGTACATGTTCAAACGAGAACTAGATATTTAATATGCAAAACTGTTCATCATTAGCTTAACAATGCATATCTGTGAGTAGTACTAAACATTAAACATAAGAGCACAGACTCGTCCGAGCACCTAGCACGTTCATCACTCAATGTATAGCAGTAGCAAATTTATTAAGAACTCAATTTATAAGTATATATTGATATATACTCTGTATATACACTGTATATTATACAGTATTGAATGTGCAATATGAAGAGTATGAAGAGTAGAGTAGGGTAGAGAGAGGGAGGGAGGGAGAGAGAGAGGGAGAGAGAGAGAGAGTATTGGCCACTTTGAACACGTAATTCTAATTCCGATTGTTTGTCTGCATCTCAGACTCATATAGTGTTGATTCGCATGTTTTCTATGTTAAAGAAGTCACGCAAACACTACTTGAAAACCAAATATCGAATCGAATTGAATCGGTAGAGACGAGAGGAAGAGTGTGTGACTCTTGAGCCAAACTCATTGAAATGCATGGATCACACGGACAGGCATTGCATTAACAATACTTTAGTCTC
This sequence comes from Belba bartosi, assembly GCA_034693685.1. Classification (NCBI taxonomy): domain Eukaryota; kingdom Metazoa; phylum Arthropoda; class Arachnida; order Sarcoptiformes; family Damaeidae; genus Belba; species Belba bartosi. Next base: position 3,766 of record JAQFXP010000243.1, on the reverse strand, counting down.
TATTCAGACAATTTATCTATAGATATAAATCGTATAAAACTGATATATCTATACATATCTATCCATATCTATACGTATGTATATGTTATGTTTGAAGCAATAATATGAGTCAATACAGTTGTGTAGAGGAATATATCGAAATCGATATATCATTACACGGCTTATAATGCTTATAATGGGTCAGAATGTGCATTGAGTTTCACTGAACCAGAATACTAACCACAACTCACAAAGAATATATACTTTTGGAGAGCATCAACTCAAAGGGGCATTATTTACGCCTCACTTAACACTAAATTGGTTCAGTGATGGCCACAGATGATGTCCAAAGCATTTCCATCGCATAAATCTTCTTAAGAGATGAATTGAAATCTTTTATTCGTTGAATATTCGATAACAACAAAATATTATCGAAAGTATTATTTGTACTCTTTTAATGCGAACTTAATTACTTAGGAAACCCGTCGACTCATTAAATGCTAGTCGACTGAGTCGTATAGATTTTGCAATAGCCGTTGCACTAGAAATCACATCCAAACAAATTTCCACAGCTCTAGAATCACAGAATCACAGAATCGAGTCGACATCGACAACCAACAACACAATTCTCATTTACACTCTTTCTTTCCTCAATATTCTAATATTCTCTGCAAAGCATTTTCAAACCCTTTAACCAAACTATCTATTATTTGAAGTTATTTGACTGAAAAACAATATTAAGTCGAAAATATTGATTCTATATTAATATTTTCTTTTGTAGGCTTTTCTCAAATATATTCAATTTAATGCAATCTTTTTGCAATCAACAGTTATGCCATTATATAAACAGATTTTTCAATAATTTCAATGAATTTTATTTCTTTTCCAAATCTGTTTGTCGATGAGTTTACTGTAAAAATGACTGTTTCGACAGTTTATTGCAATTAGTTGTAAAAATAATTTTGTAATTCAACTAAATGATAGTTTAGTTATTAATTTAAATCATTTGATCAAGATTAATGAAAGAATATTTTGTATAAAGAGCAGCATTTTATGAAATTTCATTATAAAAACTCAATCTTATCCATCATTAAATAATGATAAAAATGCCTTAATTTTATACTTTATTTAGTTCACGTTTACAACTTAATAAACTAAGTAATAAATGATTACTTAATGTTGGCTCAATCTCACGTATAAGTAGTGCAGACAAAGTCATGGCTGATCTTAATAATAAATGAATCTTTTTTAAATTTATTAACAAATTTTAATTACTTTATTCTCTAATGGATTAAAATTAATTTATAAATTGTATATATTTTAGAGTTTAAGAAAACCAATTAAGCCTGAAAATATTGACTTGCTAAATTAATTATTATTAGCTTTACTTTTTTTTAATAAAAAAAACTCACCTATTGATTGCAATTAATTTTTTGACAAAACTCATTTGATTCAATTATATATTAATTGTAAATATTCTTTGCACTAAATTTAGTTTTTTATATTTGACTAATAAAAAGTTAATTAATTTTAGTAATAATTAATTTATTTTGTTTAGTGTTATTAAGTTAATCGTTAACTATAAACTTATTTCTTTAAATTATTTAACTTGGTTTTTGATAACTTAGGAAAAAAGTTTTTTCTTAATATCAGTTCTCCATTCAGTGCTCTCTTATACAGTATAACAATAGAAAACTATTTTCACAAAAATTCAAATGAATAGAAATAAGTGGAAAAACACATAAACAGTGAAATTGGATGAATCATATGGATTTAAATATATTATAATAATAAAAACATTATTGTCTTACCTCGAAACAAACTGACAAATATGATGAGGAGTAGAGCTTTGGAAACAGTTTTAAGTTTGACAACTATTTGTACGAAACTGATTGAGTCATTCATTTTGGTGTTGGATAGTCTGCGATAGTCTTAACCACAATTTAATAACCGGTACAATAGTGTTGTGATAAGTACTGTTACTTTGTTTTCAGTATTGAACGATATCTTTACTTAATATGAGTTATAATTTCGAGATTTACTGCTCTCTCCGCTCGACTGTTAAGACGAGTTAAGAGTTGGCAATAGAAAGAAAGAGAGAGAATAGTTATTCGCAATAATTGTTTCGAACATCTCTTCGGTTGCATGTGTTGAGAGAGTAGTAGTGCATCGAAATGAAAAAGCCGTGAATCCGATGTTTCTTCGCTTCACTTATTGATCCAACAATACTAACACTATTTGTGCGCTTTTCCGACCAATCATACGACGATCACTCATATGCTCTCTTTCTCTCTCTCTCTCCTGCCCTCTCTCTCCCCTCCTCTCTCTCTCCTGCCCTCTCTCTCTCTCCTGCTCTTTCTCTCTTTCCCCTCTATCCTGCTCTCTCCCCTCCCTCCTGCCCTCTCTCTCTCTCTCCTGCTCTCTCTCTCAGAGAGTGTGGCAAAACTTTACGCTAAAAAGTTAACTTCAATTACGAATCGGACAAAAATAAAACCGTTTCTACAGTTTTGATAAAATATTACGGTTGCAGTTGTGCTGTTGGGTTAGGTTAGGTTAGGGCAAAAAACTTATTATCACTTCTAATACCTGTTTTCCTCTATTGTCGCCGACTTGTCATTGTCTTCCGCACAGTTCGACACCACATCTGGTTTTGTCACATTCACTCACTTTCGCCGCAAACAAAACCTATGGAAGTCTTGTTTTTCATGATTTCTATATAAATATGCTATTAATCATTGCAATGACAACAATCTATGCAATACTATAGCTATACTTAAACCAAAAGCAACAGAAAGTAATGTCAAACCAATAAAAGTCAGTTCAAAGGATCTTCACTACATCAGAACACATAGTCATCAATTGATTACAACTTTGCAAACGCATCGAATACTTTTAGGTTATTATGTTTTTCCAAATTATAGTTTTATTGATTTTCAGTTTCAATATGTTTATAGAATTAATAATTTTGCTAAAATTTAATTGTTTATTTAATTTTTTTATTAATAATTAAAAATGTTACTGTTTTTTACTTTGCAACTATTGTGAGTGAATGCAAAACTTATATATTGGTTAACTTATATTAATATTTGATTGTCAATTAATTTATTTAAACTTCAATTATTTAAACTTAAACTTGCCAATTCTTTTGGCTCATCTAATCCTTTTTAAATTGGTAGTCGTATGCTGTGCTGTCTTGTATTTTACACATTGATAAAACTTAATCAAAACATAATTACACATAATTAGACACACTGTATTTTAGACTATAAATAACATCGAAAAATAAAAATTCAATAAAATTTTAATTTAATTTTTGTTTCAAAATATTTATAAAACAATACAAATTGATCCAATTATCACCTAATTGCAGAAATGACTTTTATACCTGACTTTTATTTTTGTTGAAGTACTATAACGGCACACGTGGAAGTACAGTACACGACTAAAATACTGTGACAATACAAATGACATGAAAATTAAGACAAAATCCGAAGTTTACTAATAATATAATTGGACTACACAGCATACAACTAATATAGTAATTTAATAATAATTAAACTGTAACTTTGGATCAAAATTTAGATCACTAAATGTTTCAAAAACACAGAGAAACATCAATTTAAAAAAATTAAAAAATAAGAATCATAATATCAAAAATTGTAAAATCGAAAATTGTAATATCGAAAATTGTAATATCGAAAATTGTAATGTCGAAAATTGTAATATCGAAAATGGTAATATCAAAAATTGTAATATTGAAAATTGTAATGTCGAAAATTGTAGTATC
>JAQFXP010000242.1:0-36793 GCA_034693685.1 Belba bartosi | reverse complement strand
AGAAAGCAGAAGAGAGAGAGCAGAAGAGAGAGAGAGAGAGAGAGAGCAGAAGAGAGAGAGCAGAAGATAGAGAGAGAGAGCCGAAGAGAGAGAGAGAGAGAGAGCAGGAGAGAGAGAGAGAGAGAAAGCAGAAGAGAGAGAGAGAGAGCAGAAGAGAGAGAGAGAGAGCAGAAGATAGAGAGAGAGAGCCGAAGAGAGAGAGAGAGCAGGAGAGAGAGAGAGAAAGAAAGCAGAAGAGAGAGAGAGAGCAGGAGAGAGAGAGAGAGAGAGAGAGTCTATATTGAAAGTCTAGGCCAACTAAATTGAACAATAACTCAATTTACTATTTATTATATTTGATACAAAAGATTGAAATTTAAAAGAAAATATATCCGAAATGTATTGCTCTTATATAAGGCGCACATAAGTGCATAAATTTAGTAGAAAAGGAAATTGTTTTTATTGCAAATTCCATATAATATATGGTATTTATATATATTATAGGATAAATGTGAGAGAAAAATATTGCTGTCATTAGAAAACTGTCAGACTATTGGTCGGTACATAAAATGAGCAAATATTTTCTGAGATGATCATGGCAATCTGTTTTCGAAATTTGAACACTAATACAATAATACATTGATTTACAAATTGAACTATTCTTTATCGGATCGCTTTCTATCGAATCTATTTAAAAAATCTGATTTTATTTATTGATTATTGTTATGAAATATTGTATTTTCTTTAATCATTCTCTCAATAAATAAACCTCTTTTTGGTTTATAGAATACTTATAGAACTTTTAGCGCATTCCTAGTCTATGAATGTGTAAACAAATGACAATAAAACAAGTGTATTTTCTACGATTTTCTGGCCGTCAAACAAAGCAAACAATTATTTTGAATTTTGTTCAAAATTGGAAAATCTTTCTTAATTTGCTGTTAAATTCGGTTTAAATTTAGTTAAATTGCATTATAATTATATAATTTTTGAGTTATTTTCTAAAAAATCCATCTTTTATTACACCTAGGTATTTTACCAATTTTTTAAAAATCATCTTTCTGGATTGGCCAAACTGCTTAATCTCTGATGTTATGTGTTTACCATTATTTTGTTTACAAATTTATTTATTACTAGTATTAAATGTTTAATAAATTATATTTGATATTACATAACATAATTGACAAAATGTTGGTTTGATAAGAAAAATTAGAGTATTTTATGACTAAATTTTGTATATAAAATAACACATAAATTAAACAAAAATTAAAGTGTTAACTAAAATATAAATTGCTGTTTAAATAAATTTTAAAATTAATCATTTAAATATATATATATATAAAAATAAAAACATTTAACTTTAATTTGCTTAATTTTGTCTGATAAAACTTAATTATTATTTTAATTTTTTAAACGTCAAAAGAGTCAGGTCACTTTTTATTAAAACATTTAATTTTATGCAAATATTATTAAATTTATAAATATAATTACAGTATTTAAATATATAATAATAAAAATTTTAAAATCTAATATTAAAAACTATTTTATTTCTAAAATATTTATTAAATGCTATTCAGTTGCTTTGCTCTACCAAAAAAATTATATTATTTTAACTGTTTTCAATATGTTTATTTTAGCATATTTATTTTAAATTACTCTTAACCATAAGTTTATATCCGGTCAAAAGTTTTGCTTAATACTTTTTATATAAAAATGATAAAGTAGTATTTATTATATAATTAGATAATTATGTTTTTTAACAAGAAAATAATTTCAAATTTAATTTTAAATGTTTTGTTGCTTAAATAAATTTTAATTATATAAAATAAAAGATTATGATTGCACCTTTACTGACATTAATAACAATTAAAATTTTAATTATAAGCTTAAAATAAGCTGCTTACTTTTAGTTTTTAATTCTAAATTAAGAAATTATAATTAATTTTATTTTAAGGATTATTATTTTTTAAAATTATATTGTAATACTCTTATCCTAACAATAGTATTAGCATGCGATTAAATTTTATTAGTTGATAATTTACGTAATAAAATTTTGCCTTTGTTGTTTATTTATGCATACAAAAATGTATTTCGTTACATTTTTAAAACAAAATTCCGCAAATTATAGAGTTATTTAAACTTAACACAAAAAACATATTTAAAAGAAAATAAAGCAACAAAAAAATTTTTAATTAACCAATTTGAATTTAAATACTTTGGTTAGCAACATAACTTTTAAACAACAACAAAAAAAACAAAATAACTAGAAAGCAATAAATTTAACAAAAAACATATATTAATATTCAATAAACAGCAATATAACAACATCATAAATTTAAACCACAGTCTGTTATTAATAATGCAATATAAATTTTAAACTGTAAACTTTTAGAATAAATAAAGTTTTAAAAAATTAATCAATAAAAGCAGTGATATATTGAGACATATCATACATTAGCATTGATTTTTAAATTTTCAAAATCCATACAATGGATAAACCGTACAATAGATTTAATATTGAAAAGTACCATTATACATTCTAAAGTGTCATAATGTGTGGGTCGTCTGCCTACTTAAAATTTATAATGCTACCGCTTTCATTACTAGCTATTTTGACAATACCAGTTTATGTAGCGGTACACTAATTAAATATATAAAATTACAATGACAAAATAAAATTTTATTTCAAAAATTTCAATCAAATTATTAATTATATTTGAGAAAAGATGTGATTATATGTAATGTAAGAAAAGTCAAATCAATTTTTAACTCATAATTAGTATCAAATATCGTGAAGTAAAGTCATGTTTTCGGATTTGAACTTTAAATTTAAACATAATATTTAATAACAAACAATATTTTATTAAATTTAATATCAAATTATAGTTCGATTTCAGTTAATGGCTACACAATTAATTTTTTTTATCGTAAATTCAGTTCAAGGGTTCCGTAACTCAAAATTCAAGTTCAATCATAATTTCATATTAAACAATACAAAATGTTTCAGGTGTAATTAATGTTTTTCTACTTATTCATGTTATTCAATATTTGGGATATTTTTTATATTAAGTAATTTTGACATATTGAATTATTAGTTATGTTTTATTGTAAAAATTTAGTTATAAAATATTTTGCTTTAATTAATTGTATTATATAATTATAATTTATATATTATATTACAGTCTATTCCGGATATATTGCAGTCTATAGTAAATATCTCGGTTTTATAGCATTTTGTTTACTATAAGCGGATATTCACAATAAGCGAGTCAAAATTAAGCGGGATAAACTGTATCTAGTATAAAATAAGGGAGATAGAATAATTTAAATTCAAAATAATGTATACATTTAAATGTTAAATTATTAAACTAAAAAATTAAATAATTGCACTTAAGAAATTTGGTATAAAGATAAAGTAAAATAATAAAGTTTACTTAAATACATAAATTAAATATAAATTAATGTATTTGCAAAATTTGTTTTGACAAGAATTTAAATCAACAGGACATAAAATAAATTTCAGAATTAAACTACTGATGATAACTATTTTAACACAAAAATTTTTAGTAAAAAGTATATAATTTATTTTCTAGGTTAAACAATACCTATTAATAAAGTATATCACATACTAAACATTTGTGATACATTTGATTTAGTACAGTTAGTCTAAACATTTATTCATATAAATTAATTTTTCAAATATAAAAAAAAATATTTTTTATGTGATTTCAAATAAAAAGTTGAAAATTGTTTTTGGATTTGAAAAAACTTTATTTTTTTGACAAATGATTCAAATAATGTTTTTTGAATTTTTGCAATTTTACTTTTATCAAAATATTTTCATAAAATTCAAAATCTAAAGCTTTAAAAATTTTCAAAAAAACAAATTTAAAACAAGCAAACAACTTTTTATTCGAAAATACATAAACAAGTCTTATATTTAATGGTTGAAAGAGAGATCAATTGATATAAAGAGACATTCATAATGAATAATGTAGACAAGTTCAAATCTACATTATCTCACCAGGGCTTTGTATGCACATCTAACTTTGATAATACTTTGTGAATATAACCAAGATAAATATACCAAAAATATCTAATAAAACTAAAAACATTTTCAAAATAAAGTATTACTTTAATGATTGAAATATCAATTTGTAAAAAAGATATTGACACGATGAATAATGCATCGGAGTACTACCTAGCGAATATAACTAACGGATATAATTTCAAACTTGATTGTTTATGCATATGTTGTCTAAGCTTATGAGTGAAGCTGATATTACATTTTTGCCCACATAATGCCTACATATAAATTAATGCAACTAGTTAATTTAATGTAATTTTTCTTTTCAACTTTTAGTAGAAGTTTTTTTACATATTTGGAAAGTTATCATCAGGTTTGAACTACAGACGTATGCTATAATACTTCCCTCTTCTTCCCTTCTCTCCCTGACCTTTTCCAAGTCAAATTCGAGCTACAGATAAGCTAGCTCCTATGCATTTCACAATTTATCTTTGATTAGTTCCAAGTCTACTCACGTAATATTAACTCTACCATTACAACCAGTTACTGGCGTTACAATATTTTTAATGACTGAAATAGATCAAATTTCTCACCATTTATACTAAAATAGCAATTTAAATAAATAAAAAAAACTAGTACATTTTGATAATAGCTATTAAAATAATTATCCAAAAAGAGATCAACAAATAATATTTTAATAAATACAACTTGCATAATTTTATAAATACAAAAATTTAAATGTCAATTTTACAAATATCATGTTTATTTGATTTAAAATAAAAAATAAGTTAATTAAAGAAAGTTTTAACATGCAATGTTTAAATGCTGTAAATTTGCATTAAATATTAAACCAATGACCTAGTGCCTTGCTAACAAATAGATGTTTCGAATTTTCAAAATCTAATTAAATCAACTACCGTAATTTCAATTAATTACATTGATAACATTTATAATAATAAATATTTTTATTAAAAGAGTTATTTAATACAATATATTTGTATTTTTTATATAACATATAAAAACATTCCCTTTACTAGAAATAACTTCGTTTATAATAACAATAACAATAATACTATTTATCCGATAAACTGTTAGGCATTTCATTGACCCTCAAAATAGGGAAAAAATATTTGAAATTCAAGTCTATCTAACAGAGTCTGTGCTCTATCACTCACCCCTTCATTGAGTACTGTTATGTCGTGGAGAGAGAGAGAGAGCAGGAGAGAGAGAGCAGGGGAGAGAGAGAGAGAGAGAACTCTAAACATAAAATAATATATAAATAAAAAGTCATTAATCCCTTCGCTCTCCCGCTCTCTCCCCGACTGCCAAAAGCCTTTGAACAAAATATACAACAAGTGATCTCATTATTGAAAAATATTTCTCTTTTCTTGTGAATTGATCTCAAACTAAGAAAAACTCTTTAAAAATGTTAGTGAATAAACTGATAAATACTTAACAAGCAAAAAAAAAAATCAAATAAATTTAATATTAGATTCAATCGAAATGAGAAGCACTTATGTATTCTTAGCGAACCCTTCGCTCTATAGAGTCGCTACAAATCACTTGATTGGCCAAAGGCTTAGATTATTTGCATATATTATACAATATAAATGTGTTTTAACTCAATTTATGTTTGATTCGATGGAAAGGGAGCGAAGGAATGGGAGAAATAGATATCTTGAATAATAATCTGTTGATCTGATTCACTCAATTCACACTTTGTTCGACTGATTTATTATTTAATTGAATAGTTTTACTGTATTTTAATGTTTTGTTTATTGATTTGAATTGACATTTAAGTAGCATTTTTGTAATTGTATTGTAAGTGAAAACAAATTTATATTCCATTACTAAAAAAGTATAATACATTATCCTAGCTAATATAATAAATAAATCATTATAATAAAAATTTGAATAAAAATAGCTAGTTTAAAAATAGAACATATTTAAAATTAATATAATTTTAAAAAAATATGATTGGGCAATAATATTTTAAATCCCACATTAATGTCATGTTTGAGCTTATAATTAAAATGTGAGCTTGCTTAAAACTTACAAGTTAGATTTTGTTCTAAGAGTTTGTTTAAAACCTATTTAGGTATTTGCCCTAACTTTGAGATCTATTTAGATCTGAAATGAAATGAATGTCTTTGACATTGAAATGTAGTTTCAAAGCAGAAGTTTTTAAATAGCTATCAGTTTTATGACTGAGGAGTGACCACTGATCGCAAGCCGTTCAGATGCTCACACTATCACTTGGAAAGAGAGTCCTTTCCCAGCCGTTGAATGAGTTGGTTGTGTCCGCTCAGAAAACTTCTAACAATTTCTAACACTTTATATATTCAATAAAACTATTTTAAAATTATTTAAATATGTGTTTAATTGATTGAGAGCTCGAAATCTAACCCACGAATCGATACACTCGCTAACCACTCGGCGTGACATTAACTTGACATTTAAAAATAATTTTTTAAAATATATTAAATATCTTGGTTTTATTTGCTGTACAAATATATACTTTTATATATTAAATAAATATAAAACAAATACAAATATTTTTAACTACTACATTTCATAAAATAAATAAAAATTGTTTTCAAACATTATAACTAATTTGTGTATGTATGTGTTTAATATATTATTATTTATATTTATTTTATGTAAAATTTATAAATATGCCTAAATCAACATTAATATTGACATAATTAGTAAACAGAAATTATTCATTAAAATATTTTCAAATAGTAAAAATGCAAAATTTAACATTTTAAAATTTAAAATAATTTATAAAATAGTGTAAATTCTGTAGTGTTTACAAACTGTATAAAGTTTAAGTTTAAGTAAATGTGGGCCTGGGCGAGAGAAATGAAGTCCGCATAACTGCCCCTTTGAGGAGTAATTTTGAAGTTATTAGCGCTCAAATTAAATTATATATATATTGATCAATTAATGCGACACATTACTTATGTATCATTAATAAATAACACTAAAAATATGTATAATCTAACTTGAGCGCTAATATATCGACTTTACTTTAAAATTATTTCTCACAGATGTAGTTATTCGAAATCATTTCACTCGCCCAGTCCCACAAATATAAATTTTTAATAGAAAAGTTGATCTGGTTAAGTTATAAGTTAAAATGCAAAACTTTTTATTGTTGATGGAAATTTATGCTTTTTAATTTGAATTAACTATACTAATAAAATTTAAACTAAAAATATACTATTATTATATAATATAATTTATATTAAGCTTTTATTCATGTTTTAAAAATAATTTATTAAACTATAATTTTTTATGTTATTTTTCAGTAAAATGTTTTTAAAACAATTTTTTTTGCTTAAAAATTAGCAGAATAATTTTTTAATTTATAAACTAAATTAACTTGATTACTTAACTGATGCAATTAAAGAAATTTAATCAAATTTATTCTTAAAATATTAAACTAATTTAAACTAAAATATTAATCATAAAAATTAAATTAATGACAACTTAAGCAACATAAAATTTTAATCTAATTAATGTTCAAATAATGTAAAATTATTTTAAAGTGTTAATTCTAATTTGCATAATATATTACCAAAATAATTTTAATACATAAAAGCGTAAAATTATGTCTGCTAGCAAGTTACATTTGAAAACTGCACAAATAATTATATTAAATTTATTTATTCCAAAACAATTTAAACATAATTAAACTAATCTAATCAAAGCTGAGGAATGTGTAATAAAGAAATGAGACCAAAAGACAAATTAAAATTTCTTTTAATTAGTAATAAATTGATTCTCACTTATTAAGAGACAGTGAAACAGAAAAACGGAGTAATTATAACATTTTTTTCAAACTTTAATTTTTAAGCCATCATTAAAACCACAAATTAAAAAAAGTTTGGGACAGATGGGAGAGAGAGGGGAGAGGGGAGAGGAGAGAGGAGAGAGAGGAAATAGAGAGGGGAGAGAGGAAAGAGAGGAAAGAGAGGAAAGAGAGGAAAGAGTGGGAAGAGAGGGAAGAGAGGGAAGAGAGGAAAGAGAGAGGGGAGAGAGGGATGAGAGAGGGGAGAGAGGAAAGAGATGGGAGAGAAAAGGGAGGGTAGGGAGAGAGAAGAGAGAGAGAGAGCAAGAGAGAGAGAGAGCAGGAGGGAGAGAGAGAGAGAGAGAGAGAGAGAGAGAGAGAGAGAGAGTCAAAAGAATGCAATTTAGAGGTTATTATTCCACTTAAAAGTGTCGCTCAAATTAGCAATAATTGACTATCACTTCGAGTCAAACAAATAGAATATAATCTAAACATTAAATTAGCGAAGATTTCGAGCAAAATCCAAATTTATCTAAATTAAGAAATAAGATTTGATTTGATTTAATTGATATAAAATTAATCTGAACTCTAAAGTTTGTAAGCAATTAGAAAAAAGTAATTAATCGGAATTTTGATTTTCATCACATGAATAGTCAATTAGTAACTATACTATCAATACATTTATTTTGTAATTAACAGATTGGAGAGACTTTTTAACCTAATTTATATATTTTTTTAATTGCAATTTGTTAAATCAACAAGTTTGTATTAATATGACACTTGGTTAAATGCGCGCTTTACATTAAACTTGATATCTAATTTAAATTTTGTCATTTTGATTTTTTTTTCTTTGTCGGAAAATTATTTTAATGTTAAGTTTAATCATTTATTTAAATTATTGTATTATTGTCTCAAATGTAAAAATAAAATATAATTTTTTGTATGACTTTTATCTAGTTTTCTATTTATATAATTTTTAATCTAGTCTAGACATAACTTAAATATTTATTTTAGAATTCTAAAATAAATATAATCTAGTACATTTAATAAAAAATTTAAATTTTATATTATAATTTATAAATAAATTAATCTAGTATATATATTAATTTGATTTAAAAATTATTTTTTTGATAATATAAAACTTATAAATTTTATATATTAATATAACTTATTGTTAAAAAATAATTTCATTTTAGACCAGATTTTGAAATAATATTTTGTAAATAAAAACTATTTAAAAGCGACAAAACATTTAGTTATTTTCTAAATTAATAAAATTAAAATAGAAATTAGATTTTATGAATGGAAAACCCAATCCAATTGTGTGTAGAGATCACGAGAAGAGATTAAGAATTTTTTACTCATATTTCTCAAGGATTTAATGAATAAAACTGCAAAATACTAAACAATAACATTGAGAACAAAAAACTATAATTTAATAGGAAATAGATATCTCAATCACTTCACCAAAAAATATAATTAAATTTTTAAACTCAAATAACTTAGAAATAGGAAATTCATGTAATTTGGCAAAAAAGCAAAGTTTTGCGAACATCCGTTCATTCACTTAAAATATTTACGGTAGTCGAAAAAATTAACAGGGACATCCAAGCAATACAAAGTAAAATAGAAATAATTATTTTAAAACTTATAAATAAATATTTTTAAAAATATTTTAATAATTATTTAAAAATTTATCAATAATTATCTTAATAATCTAAATAGTTTTAAAATAATTGGCAATTACAAATATAATAAAAATAAACGCATATTAAAAACAAACATGTAAATATTATACGATAGTACAAAACTATAATTTTTACCTTTTAATAAAAATTTAATAAGTTGAATTCTTGATAATATATAATCCAAAACTCAAATCCAAATCCAAAATACTAAATACATATTTTATTTATCAATTTATACATTCATATATCATTACAAAATTACAGTCGATAAATTTTACAAAACTCATTATTAGCATATATAATTAATAAAATAAAAGCTTGGTGACCCCCAACTAATAAATTGAATTTGTACAAAAACAATATTTGAATTAAAGAAAGCAAAAGCAAATAAAAAGCTATTTTTTACGCATAAAATGAAAACAACTGTTTGTTTGGTCTATATTAGAGGCCAAACGGAATTTAGGTTTACTGAACATCAAGGCATACCAATTCAAGTTCAACTGCAAAAATACCTTAACTTGCCAAATTAATTGCTCGATTTTTTCAATTACGGTCGTAGACGTAGTTTTCAATTAAAATTTAGTTAAAATTTTGTATATTTTACTGAATTATAGACTCGTTTTTGTCGTTAAATACTTTTTAGAGTATATAAAGATCTGTGAAAACAAAACTCATTCATCAGTTCTCCAACTCTCGGAATAATAGATCAAAAGTTTGTATTTTTTGTAAAAATTTAAAAAAGTTTTTGACTTCAAAACAATGAATATGTTATTAAGATTGGTATGAATTGTGATCTCATTATTAAGCCTTATATTTGAAATGTGTTTTAAACTCTAAACTATAAAAAAAAAATTGTCAAAAATATCAATAAAAATGTGTTTTAATTATTAAAAATTTAAATTTATAACAACTAATCAAAAAATAAATTTAAATTTTTAAACATTAAAAAAATTAAATAAAAGTTTAAAACTATTTCAAAAAAATTGAAAATATATTCTAATAATCAAAAATATTTTACATTCCATACCCAACAAACGGACAGTCGCTTTTTGCACTTTTATTCTGTGCCATTTACGCCCAAGAAGAACAATACGCACAGGAATTGGATGACGAGTTGGACGCGAGTGCCTCAGAGGACGACTTGGCTGTTGCAGAGACAGGTGGAGCGGGAAAGGGTGTGGCCGGGGCTGCAGCAGCGGGTGCCAAATTTGCCAAGGGCGGTGCAGCTGGTGCTAAGGCCGGTGCTAAGGCAGGCGCCGCTTTCGGGGCAAAAGCCGGCAAAAAAGGAGGTTTCGCAGCGGGTGGTGCGGCCGGAGCGGCCGGATTCAAAAAGGGGGGTAAAGCAGGAGGCGCTGCAGCAGCGGCAGCTGGTTTCAAGAAGGGTTTCAAAAAGGGAGCGTTCGGTAAAGTGGGTGGGGCCGGATATAACAAAAAATTCGGAGCTATTAAGACCTTCGGTCTCAGCCAGGGCTTCAAGTTTGGCAAAGCTGGCGGTGCTTTCGCTGCAGGAGGTGCTGCCGGTGCAGCCGCCAAGAAGGGTGGTTTCGCTAAGGCTGCCGGTGCTGCCGGATTCAAGAAGGGTATGAAATAATTTTTTTATTGTTAATATAAAGACCATTGTTAATAATGTTATGATTTTTGTTTGTCTATAGGAGGCAAAGCAGCTAAGGCTGGTTTCGGAGCAGCAGCCGGTGCTAAAGCTGGTGCCGCTGCCAAAGCCGGTGCAGCCGCCGGTTTTAAGAAAGGAGGAGCCGCCGGAGCCGCGTTCAAGGGCGGCAAAGCTGGTGGAGCCGGAAAAGGACTCATCGGTTAAAACAATTGTTTTTGATTTGAAACTATATCTAAAATACGATTATTTTTTCCCTATTTTAACGAATTATTCCTCAAATTATTTAATTATTTTTGAACTACTTTTGCTCAAAAGCTGTAAATATAGCAAATATTTAGTCAAAATTTAAGTTACTCTTTAGTGAATTTTTTTAGCTAGTGAAAATCTCATTTAGTATTAATTGCTTATTATTTTTTAAGCTTGTCTATTATTTAATTTTATAAATATTTTTATTTTATGCATAAAAATTGTAAAAATATGTATATTTTTATAATTACAAACAAATTGTAATTTTAATAATATTTAACAAAATTTTATATCAATTTTCACTCAAATGCTGTAAATGATTGTATAGAATGAGAAATAAATTTAATGCAATTTAATGAAAAATATAAACTTTATTATTATTATTTTTATATTAATGATAAACTACAGAAAATTGTTTTAAACATATATTTATATAAAAGATATTTTTAATCAATAAGAAAAACATAAGACATAAAAAAATAGTCACGACTTCAGGGCTTTATATCAATATATGTTCAATAAAGTAGTCAATTAAGAGTAAAACACAATTAAATGAGAAAATTCTTGTTTAACAACAAATAAATGTATTTTTATTATTATGAAGTATACATAAAAACAAAATTTATATATTTTTTCAAACATATAATTATTTATTTATAAAATTAAAGACCAGAACAAAATAGTAACAAATATTTCCAGTTTATTGTGTAATAAGTTTTTTATGCATTTCATAGTATAACCAGAAATTTAATGGATTATTGAGTAAATCCTTTATATTATATAATATATAAAAAATATTTTCTTAAACATATTTTTCAACATTTTTTTTCAAAAAAAAAAATCAAAAACAAATCGCAGTTATAAGACATGAAAATAAAATTTACTAAACTTTAAAAAAACAAAATTTTTATATACTTTTCATATAATTATAATTCCAATTAAATTACGAAAAAATTTAACGGAATTTATATTCGGATATAATTAGTTAGCAATCATTGATTGCCATAAAAAGGTGGAAAAACTCATTTTTCAACAACAAAGTCAAAGTCAAAATCAAATAATCATTATATATGTAACGAATAGATGGGAAGAAAAAACAAATTAAAAAACATTTTTCTGTTTTTTTCCAGTTATAGCATAACAACAAACAAGAAAAGTCAGCAAGAAAAATTATTAATTAATATTTCAAATACATAATTGACAGCAAATAATAAGCGGAATATTAAACAAATATATATTAAAAGAGTTTAAAACATAATTTCCTGAAGTAATCCAAAAGTATACGAATAAACACAAAAATTCAATCTCAAACTTCTCTCTAAATCTTAAATTTCAAAAATATATTTTTTATTTTCGATGACATATATAGATAAACTGTTTTATGTTTCGAAACAATTATTTTATTTTCTAAAATCGTGTTTCAATCAGAAATTCCTATAAAATTATCAAAAAATTTCAATAATTTTTTGCTTTAAATTCGATAATTATTGTAATAAAAAAGAAGAGAAGAAAATACATAAAATATTCATAAATAGTGCAAACAAATCAATTTGTATGTAGGAAACAAACATGTTATATTAATAGGAATTTAAAGTCAAAAATACCATAACTTAGTTAAATATTATTGAGGAATATATTGGTGTAAATACATTGTGCAGAATATGTGAAGAATTTATATGAATTCAATTATTAGTTCAGAAAAATAATCGATATTTAACTGATCCTATAGTGTAGCTCTGATTACGAATGAATGAATTGTATCAAAAATAGTGATTTGTATAAAAAGTTTTGAAAAATTTTAACTATTCTTCGCATTAAACAAATATAACGAATAGTTTCTAAAACTAATAGATTAGACGCAAATGATTGGGAACTATAAAACCAATTAATAAAACATTAATAAAAAAAACAAAACAAAAACTAAGCGTTAATTCAAGACTAAACGAACGATTAGTAAATAGTTTTGAAACGAAAAAAAATTCAATTAATAGCCAAATGAGAGCAACAATAGACTGACAAAACAAAACGAATCAAAATTCCGATCGTTTTCACAGTAGGCGTTGAAAAACAATAAAAAAATGAATATAATTATTGAAAAAACTATTTACAAGTAATTAATCTCTTATTCTCTATATAACACATATTGTATATACGTATTGATTGAATAGTAAAAAAGTACTGAAGTATTAAAACCTAATACATAGCGAAAAACTCGATAACAAAAACTGTATTAATAATTAAAAATTAGATTTTTATATATGAAGAGAAAAATTGGGAAAAATATAAAAAAAATCTAAAAAATTTGAAAAATCTTATCCATTAATACCACCGGTCAGGTACGACATAAGCGACCTGAAACTTTTGACCGGGTTCAAATTTAATAAATTCGAGAGCACCGGACTATTGGCTCCGGCCGGTGCGCTCACTGCTGACTGTTCAGAGGCGGCCGCTCTATAGCCGTACTGCGACCTAAAGCCCTGGCCGGTCGCCGAGTAGGGCAGAGGCCTGGCGGGCCTTGGCCTCTGTGCGGGTGCGACCGGAGCTGCTCCGTTATAGGCCGGAAAGGGCCTACTGCTACCACCAAAACCAGTTAGATCAATGGCCGGGCCTCCATGCACGCCCATCCCCGTTCGAAAACCATGTGGTGATAATCCGGGTGCGATCACACCACTAACACCAGCCGGTGCGGACGCGGCCAGATTGAGCTGACGTATGACCCCCTCATCGAGGCCGACGTCGCGCGGGTTGTATGAGGCGCCCGGCGGCAGACCCGAGCCGTGATGCGGGCCCCGGCCCTTCATAGCGGCACCTACTGAATTATAGGGTGAGTTCGGGTGCACTGCATACCATGGGTTACAATTCCACGGATAACACTCATACGGAAGTCGGTTCGGATGGTTAGCGCCCGACGAGTCGTCCGTATTATCCATCGATTTAATGGTTAGTTTATGCT
This sequence comes from Belba bartosi, assembly GCA_034693685.1. Taxonomy (NCBI): domain Eukaryota; kingdom Metazoa; phylum Arthropoda; class Arachnida; order Sarcoptiformes; family Damaeidae; genus Belba; species Belba bartosi. The sequence continues at coordinate 22,495 of JAQFXP010000242.1, read as the reverse complement.
TACCGTAGTCGGCGTCGTCGCTGTCCATCTCCTCCTCACTGTCGCCTTTACCGCCGGCGCCGCCGCCCTCACCGTTGTAGCCGCCCATAAACCCGCTGTGGTCTGGAGCGCCGTTTTTCATAAACATCGGCCGATCGAACGCCGGCTTTCGGTAGCCGTTAAGCCCGTGCGGCGCCGGACCACTCATTTGCTGCTCTCGATATACGTCATTGCCTTCGTAACCGTTCCCGCGCTGGCCTTCATTGCCCTGTCCTCTGCCATACATAACACCCATCTCTTCTTCACTGTTATATTCCGGGCCGTTATTGAACGGCTGTTGCGGTCGTCTTTGCATATGCGGTCCGCCATTCGGGCCACCAAAGCCTCTCTGTTCCCGATAGCCTTCAGGCCCATTAGGCCGGCCCCGATTGGGTGGTCCTCTAAAGTCGGTCGGCTCTCCATAGCCACCCGTGTTCTTCATATTCATTTCGGACAGCGGTATAAATCCGTACTCAATCTCCTGGGGCTTAATCAGCTGCTGCTGGTTCTGGTGCTGAACGCCTCTCTGATAGCCTTCCGGTCCTCTCCCGTTCTCATTGTCGACATTATATTTGGGCCCCAATTGGTTGGGACTGTCGTAGTCCTGACCTCTGTTTCCATTATTCTCATACGAGTTCTCATTGCTATTATCGGACGAATAGTTCGGCCTTTCCTGCTCTCGGCTATAGTCCTGGTTTTCAGCCCCGCGTTGATCATCGGACTGGTCCTCCGAACTACTGCCGCCATTGTATTGGTCGGGCCGTCTGCCATCATAGGGACCTCCCGGGCCTCGTAACACATTAGCTTGGCTCTTAGCTTGGTCGAATTCGACTTCGACTCCATATGGCGTTTGTTTGTAGTCCTGCGGACTCTGGGCCTGTTGTTGCAGGCCTTGCGGCTCCGGTCCGTTCTCGTTCCGGCCCCCATTCTGCTCTTGACTGCTATAGTTGTTGTCATCGTCGTCGTCGTCATCGGTCTGTTCGGCACTGGTCTGTCGGTAGCCCTGGCCTAAGGGTGGCAATAGTGATGCCAACGGCGGCGATGGAGGACTGTATGCGTTCAACATTCCCGGTGTGTAACCACTCGGTCGATAGTTCTTGTATTGAGGTTTTGGCTGTAGGTTTCGGTAAGGAATGTAAGTTAAGAAATAATGATTAATATATTTTTTGTTATAATTTTATTATGAATTTCTATTTAAGAAGTATTTATTTTTTTTAATTATAGATTAAAATTATATTTTATTTTTCTGTTTGTCGACTGATTTTAATTTGATTTCAGTTTTACTGTTTGTTCTGTCTTTTCAAATGTTTGCTTATTTGCGATTACGTATGGGTTTCGAGATTTTTATCTATTTATGCAAAAAATGTTTTTCCATTGAAATAAGTCTTCAAATATTGATATTATTCTCAATTCATATTCTGCTTCTATTGGTACAGAAATAGTATTTTTTTCTTAGACGTTATGATTATGTAAATATTATAATTAAATTTATTCATTATTTCTTAAATCAAAATTAAAAATAGAATGTTCAAATTTAACAATTCTGCGAATTTCTAACCAGTGCAAATATTTTCGACTAAACTTATTGAAAAACAAAATAATTTATTAGAAAAATATATTTAAATTTAGAAATTTTTAAATTATTTTCTAAACACCAATAAAAAGTCGACAAAATTAATAATAAAATTACATTTTTTCGCTCAAAATAAGTCGAACACTAGAATATTAAAATTGGAACACAATTTAGCATGCTTAAAATTAACAATTCTGCGAATTTCTAACTAGTGCAAATATTTTTGACTAACTATTCTTAGAAAACAAAATAATTAATAAAAAAGATTATTATATTTAAAAAATTCAAATTAGTTTCTAAACACTAATAAAAAAAGGTAAAAAATTAAGACTAAAAATCAAATCAAATTTTTTCGCTCAAAATAAGTCAAACACTAGAACTCGAACTGACGTCAGACGGAAAGGCATAATAAAAAAAGTGGATTCTAGTGGAGAGAAGTGCAATGAATTGCTAGTCTGTAAGAGTAGTGCCAATAATCGCATGCATGACATACTAAATAATTAGGTAATCAAATACCCCGAATAAATAATAATACTAATGAAACAAATTTTAGTTTTGATTTTTTCTGATTAGTCAGCAGTCAATGAGTGTAATGAAGAGTAAGAAAAAAAAAGTATTTTTAGCTACAGTTGAGAAAAAAAACATTTATTTAAAATACATTTATAGTCAAATGATTTAATGAATAAACGCTTAATATATCTAATAATTTGAATGACATTTGAATAATATGAAATCAATTTTTTTAATTACTTTTTCCACTCGATATTATTTATGTATATAATTGTCGGTTTTATTTTTACTTACAGATAGTTAGCCTAAATTTCGCCCTTTATATAGTGTCTTATTATTACATTATTCTAATTTCAAATATATTCTAATTAGTCACTGCTTTTCATACGATTGTATCCAGAATTCAAATTTAGATTTTTATTCATTTCATTTCAACATTTGTCTAATCATTATAGTCTTAAATGTATTTTTTATTTAAGCTTTTTTAAAACCAAATTATTTAAATGTATTGCTAATCTATTTGTTTATTACTTTGGGAAAAACTCTCACTGAACATTTTTCAACTAAATATACCATTAATTTGATTTACAAAACAAAAATAAAAGAGCAAGAAACTACTTAATAAATGTGGCTAAAACTTTCAAACCCATTTCTACCGCTTTATTCTAAAAGAGCTAATTTAGAGCGCAATAAATGAATAACATTTAGATAATAATGACTCTTTAAATTGAACGAGTTAAAATAGCATTCATATAAAGTACTATAATAAAGTAATATTTTTATTATAATAAAAATGATATTTTTAAGTTTACTATTAATAATCTAATATAAGTTATATTAATATAATAATAATAATATATTAATATAAGTTATATTTATATATATCTAATTTTATCTATTTTATTTTACTATTAAAACTTATCATCAACCATTAAAAAAATTTAACCTGTTTATACTTTATTTGGATTAATTTTAAAAAATTAATTTTAATAAAACATTTATTTTTATTGATAAATATTTATCAAATTACTTTTTATAGTACAAATTTATTATTTTAAAATTAGCTTATTTGAATCTAAACCTCAGTAATGATTCTTATGTTGAAGCGAAAATTTTCAGATCATATCTTACAACAAAAAAGCATATTATTTATGACCAGATTTGATCAGAAAAGATAAATATTGAGCTTAAGTTTGTATAATAAAAAAAAATGTTTTCAATTGTTAACGTCTCGAATACTCGCAGTTATATAATAGATATTTACTTATATTTAATACTTGTGTTTGATATTTGAAGTTCAAGAGCAGTACAATAGACGATCAAAAATAGAAAATTAAATTATATTTTTCCAAATGCATAGTAATTGTAATAATGGTGTTATGTAAGTAGTTTTGATTGAGATAAGAACAGGGCTTCACAAGCGTACCAGAAAAAGGGGGGAAAGGGGTGGGCAGATGAAAGGATAGTTATTGAAAAAAATTTGCTAAAATTCTAAGAAAGAATCAAAGGGTAGATTTTTTTTTCCTATAATAGGCTTAGAATACATAATAAATTCATTTAATTTTGTTTGTAATTTAACTGAATTTAAACTGAATTTAGGAAAAATTTCCAAATTTTTGGTAAAAATATATATAATTTTTGGTAAAATATAGTGAGAATAATTTATTACAAGCTAAATTTCAGAATGATAAATGTTATTTTTAAGTTTAGGGGGTTTTAGAGCTAATCTCCATTTAAAATCTCGGATTAAAAATTTAATTGAAAAATAAGGTTTCACTTGAATTATGTTTTATTTTTTTGAGTAAACATATGGTTTAAGTAGTTCTCATTGAAAAATAAATTGGATAAATGTTCACAAATACCAAACATATACCAAACTTGTCTATTAAACGTATTGACAAGTTTTAAAAATTAAATTAAAATATCGTAATTCAAAAACTGTATTTGGATTTCCAAACTTATTATTCAATTCTAGATTTAATCTTTTCAACTAGTTAACAATAGGTATAACAAATAAATTTAACAATATAATATCAGGTTAATGTTAAATGTCGAAAAATATTTGCATAACTTACAAATTAAAGGTCAACTGCTTAATCAAAAATCTATCTAGTTACTTATCTGAATAATTTAATCAAGGAGAAAATTTTAATTATTTTAATTAAATAAAAATATTCTTAAATAATAAATTAAAAATTAATCAGCATTGTTTAATAAATAATAGAATAAATTAATGTCTTGGTAATAATTTAAATTATATATAAAACTACAGTTTATACCGCTTAGTGTTAACCCGTTTATAGTAAATACCCGCTTATAGTAAACAATTTATTAAGAATTGAATTTAAAAGTATTATTGAATTTTGATCGCTTATAGTAAATTTCAACTTATAGTGAATAAATTTTACATTAATTTACAAAACTTTTACAACTGTTTACTTTATCCAGGATAGACTGTATATTTAAACTCAGTTCTTAGCAAATTGTTCACTATAAGCGGGTATTCACCATAAGTAAATTAACATTAAACGGGATAAATTGTACTTATAAATAATTATATGCTTGGTCACCCCCGTTGCATAAACACTAGAATTAGGTAACGATAAAATTGAAAATCAAAATATTGCGATCAAATTATACTAAAGAGAAAACAATTATTTTCTATAGCAATGCAAATGCAAATCGAAATAATATAATAAAGAATCGAAAAAATCTACACTTGAATAGCGATCGCCCACTGAATAGATGTGGGTTTTAATTGCAATAATAATAATACGGATTGAGATTAGTATTTATTTTCTCGACTTTTGAATTGTTTGTTTGACTTGTTTTTATGTTTAACTCTGATTCGTATTCTTCGCAACCGAATCAATGCCCACTATATTATCCGATGATTAATGTTTGGCCATTAAGAACATACATAAAAATTCATTTGTATTTTCATTGCTTTCTTATTATAGATTAGATTTTTATTTCATAAGACTTTAAAAGCAATTATCCGATACTTATAAGTAATTATTTGTTTATCTAATGATTAAAAAATTCTTTGAAAATACAAATCTTTATATAAATAGAAAATTCTTTCTTAAAGTGTTTCTCAAATATGAAATAAATTTTAATCAAAAAATTTCTATTCAATTCGGTTAATGGGTTTCACAATTGAATATTGAATTTGTTTTCTCAACATTTCTATTGAATCGAAAGATTATAATCAAAACATAATTTAATAAAAACTTAAAAAATTCATAAAAATTAATTAAAAACAAATCCAAAAATAGCGCAAAACCTCAAAAACATATCCAATATTAGCACAAAAAACGGTTTAATTAAAAACAAAAAAAAAACAACTAAACTATTAATCAATGCATACCTGAGTCCGGAGTCCATACGACTGTCCGCCGAAGCCCTCCTTCTGAGCATTTCTGTAGTCGTCTTTCTCCTCAATCACCTGAACATGTGCTGCAAATGGCTTATGTATGTTATAATAAGGGCCGCGGACTACGTCGTCATCATTATTGCGGTGCTGTTCCCGATCCCTGTCCTCCTCACCCCTATAAGGGCCGGAGCCGGCGCTGCCATACGATTCCTGCTGTGAGTTCGGACGTTGACTATCCGGTCGCTGGCCTTCCGACTCATAGCTCTCCTGTTGTTCCTGAGCATAGCTGCCTCCGGGCCTGTCCTGAACGGCTTTGTCATACTCTTGCTCAGCACTGGTAGGTTGTGTCTGTGCGTTGTCGTTCTGTTCCTTTTTGTAGACGACGGGAAGAAAACTTCTCGTATGGGAAACGATCTTAACGTCGGGTGACGTATATGTGCTACTAATGCCGGGCTGTGACAGCGGCAGCTCTGGTACGCGATAGCCGGAGCCGACATTCGCACCCGAGCCTACATTCGGCCCGTTATCGTCCAACTGGGCCTGACGTATGTACGTCTTTTGTGAATAGAGCGGCAACTGTTCCGCTTGATTGCCATAACTGTTGCGAATTTGTTGCTGTGCCGAGTCTACCGCACCGGCACTCTCGCCACTAGCGCCGGCACCCGTACTATAGCCGATATCTATAGGCCGGTAGAGTGTAAGCGGCGACTGTTGGCCGATCTGCGACTGTGTCTCGTATTGAGGACCGTGTGTCTGCTGTTGACCACCGGCCGAGTCGTACGGGCCCAGGTCGATCTGAATGGGACTGGATGGCTTTGAGACAACATAGTTGTATTGCTGTGAATTCTGGTTTGATGGCATTGCGTCCAAAGTGTCGCCATCTTTTGCCTTCGACTCCGGACCGGATTCTTCGACTTTGGTGACGGTCGGCGCCGATAGCTTCTTGATGTCGGCGCTCGCACTCAGTTCGATCGGATGCTCATCGCACCGGACTATTGCTGGTGTCGTCAGGCATAGCAGAAATATCTGTGAATTTAAAGTTTGCGGTTATTTATGTAGTTATGAAATGTTTTTTTATTAATGTTATATAAAAACTATTAAATATTTTTATTGATATGTTTATTAAGATATGAATGTAATAAAAGTTTTATTAATTTGCTTTAAAAGCGATTTATTTCTCGAAAGTAATATTTGATAAATTATTTTATACTTTATTTATGAAATTTGATTTCAATTTAATTTTATTTTCGGTAATAATAATTTTTTTTGAAATATATATTTTGAGATTTAAATAAATTTTATTATAGAAAAGAAAATTGTTTTCTCAATTCGAAAGACACGAATCACTAAATATATTAATAAAAACAAAAACCAAAAAAAAGTTTTGACTTTTTCTTAATTTAATTATTTCCAATCGATTAACCCGAAAAAAATCTATTTGAAAAATCTAAATTTACCCGAAATTTGTCCGTAAAAATAAGACAAAACACAAAAAATAGTAACAAATGTTTGGAAAAAACGTATTTAATTTAATTAAGTTTGCATTACACTGAATGCCCTTAACCTCCCCGTTCCCTATCTTCCACCAATTTAACTATTGATAAAACATTTAAAGTTATTATTAAGTTATTATTGAGAATAACAATAAGAGAATGACTTTTCGAGTGAAAAAATGTGTGAAATTATTCAGAAGTTTTTCAGGTTTTTACTGATAATATGGTATTAGGAATAGAAAGCATGTCATCAAAAGAGATATCATTAAACTAATGATACGTTTAGTCCCATTTGGATTCGATTGAATTGCTTTTCGAGAAATTTGATTATTATTTCTCAGACTGTGTTTAAAGTTATAGAAAATAATTTCGTTTTAAGAGCTTTTTCTTCAGTTAATACGTTAATAAGATTGGGCTTTAAATAGCAAAATTAGATTTATATAGTTGCTAAAAATAAACGCGCTAGTGTGTTTTTAATAATTTAATTATATTTTTCACTTTAGATTGAAACGATGCAGAGATAAACCAAAATTAATATTATCTAAAATTTAAGTAGATAGTGAATTTTGACAAATTTTCTTGCTAAAAATAGTGAAATGTGTGATAAAATATTTTTTTTAATTTAGAAAAAATTTATTTTAGTTTATATTTATTTAAATTTAATTAATAATTAGTTTAATAATTATATCAAATATAACATAATAATCTCAAATTTTAAGCAATTACATTTAAACTAAATAATCAAAAATAGTTTACATATTTTTATCAAGATAAAATATCAGATTAATTAAGAAAAATGTTATTTAGAACTAATTTTTAAAAAATTAATTAACTACCACGTAAAGTTCATGATTTGCAAGCAACTTTTATTTTATAAAACTTTGTAAACTTTTAACTTTTTTATTAGATTTTACAGATGTGACCCATATTTAAGTCTAAGATAAAAAAACTTCTATTTTTACGACTAATGTAAGCGATTTTTTTGAGTAATTTTCAAAAATTTTTGTTTTTCTGTTTGTTTTTGCCGATAATGACCAACATTTTTGCTGAAGAAATGAATTTTTTAAAAACAATTTCTTAAATAGTTTTAATCCGGAATTTATTTATTTAGGACTTGAGCGACAAATTGCTCTAATCTGATGTTTTTGCTATTTAAAACAAATTTGCTATTCATTGGCAAGTTTACTAAAAACAAATGTTAATTTTTTTATGCTGTTTATTGACTTAAGGCTACGTTTGAGATATTTATATTAGAAAAATAAGTTTAGCTTTCTTAATTTATATATTTTTGCCTAATTTTGCATAATCTTCAATTAGTTTACAAATTTACATAATGTTGACTAGCTTATAATTTATTAAACTATAATTTATATAGTTTAATTTAGTTATAATTTGTTAATAAATTAAACTATATAAAATAACAATTAATTTTCTACCAAGACACAAAATTATATTATTTAAAACATAAAGCTATATGTTTTTTGATTTAAAGCTATATTTTAAATATAAATTAAGTTTAATTTCAAATATAAATTAAGTATTATTTTAAATATAAATTAACTTTAATTTTAAATATAAACATGCTGAATAAAAAAAACTTAACAACTAAAAATTTAAACTAGATTGACAGATTAAGTACAATGATTAAAAAATTTAAAATAATAATAATAATAACAATTGAAACAAAACTCGGTTTCGACGCTCTGTGTGTTAGGTCTAGACTCTAGACTTAAGCCATCATTAGATTCCAATGTCTATCACATAATCTAATAACTCGTCTAATAGTTGAGCGAAAAAGTCAAATTAGTTTTACTTAAATAACTATATTATAGTATTTTTGAGCACAAATTTTTAAACTCATTATAATTGCAATCATTATCGCGAGAGTTCATTGTAGAAGCGATTATAAATGAAGTGATAATTGGGCTAAATATTCGTCTAATTGTTTCTATTTATCGAAAAACTTATTTTCTCATTAGTATCGAAAGCAGTGAAGAGTTATCTCACTCTTAAGTAATCATCCTTTTAGAACTACAGTCTATACAGCTTAGTATTAACCCGTTTATTGTGAATATCCACTTATAGTAAACAATTTGCTAAAAATAAATTTGCTAAATATATTATGGTATTTTAATCGTTTATAGTGAATCCTAACTTATAGTAAACAAATTTTATAAACCTGAGTAATTTACTATATCCGGGATAGACTGTATTGTCGAAATCCAAAACATAATAAACATTTTAATAATTTTGACTTTTATGACATATTTTTAATGTTTTTTTTTATTTGTAAGCGTTATTAGATATTAGCATGTCAATTTGTTGCTGTTGTTGTTGAGTATCTTGGGTAATTTATTAGGTTTTTAAGTATGTTTAATTTTTTTATCGATTAAATTTTGTTTAATATAATTTATGTTTTAATTTAATACTATTTATCTGTCAATTATGTAAATTTACAAAATTATATTTTGTGTCATTAAATCAAATGTAATTTTTTTGCTTAATTTGTAGAAAAGACCCAAAAAATCTATAATTAATTATTTTATTACTAGTATTTGCATAAAATTGTATAAATATTTAAACATTTTATTTATTGAATTTTAATAATTTGCTGAAAAATGTTTATTTTTAAAACAAATCTTAATTCACTTAAAATATAATTATTTATTTAAATTAAATACAGAGAAAAAAATGGGGAAAAAGTCGTGATTTGAAAAAAATTATTTTAAATAAATCTTTTTTTATTTCGAGAGAAAAGTAATGATTCGATCGAAACAAGAATAAGAAAAATATGTTTCGAAAGAAAAAATTCAAAATTTATTTTTTACTTCATTTTCATAAAAAATAAATAAAAATCTATTTTTAGATATTTAGGTCTTTCGGCACTAATTGTATAGATTTTAAAAAATAATTGCAATTAATTAACGCATTAAAACATTTTTTTTGGGCAAAAACGCGCCGTTAGAGTCGTGGATGAGTTTTCAAAAAACTATTAATTAAAGTAAAAGTTTTAATATGCTAAAAATAAATTAACTGTAAACAAAAATTTTATCCTGAATATTAAGACCTAAATAGGAGAACAAAATTATTTATTAATAAATTCAAAAAAACTTTTTGATGCCTCGAATGAAAAATTAAAATCAAACGAAAAAATAAGTAAAAATAGCTTTATATTTATATTTTTAGACTTTAAAACAATAGTCATAAATAAACTAGTTATATTTTCGCAACTAAACTATTTATTTTTACTAATTTTTTTGCAATATATATATAATTTATATAACATATATGTAACATGCAAAAAAGGAATTTAATTTGAAATAAAATATTGAATTTAAATTATTTTAATAATTTAAATAAATATAAAATAGTCTACAAAATGTGCAATATAAAACCTATATAAATTATCTATTTAATATTTTAAAAATTAATATAATTTTATTATATTTAAGTTATATTTAAATAGCAGTATGTAACAAGTAAAAATATCTACTTGATAAATCTTAAACATGTGCTGTTATCTAGCAACAGTTTATGGTTACATTTTAATGACTAGATTATTATTAAACAATAATTTCATCAAAGTGACAAGTTAATATTTTAATTATAAAATTATTTATTCACTAATAAAAATAAAAATAATTATATATTTTTTTATATAATATATAATATAGAGTATCTGATAGTATAGAAAAAATAACTTCATTTTAAAATTAAATTTATGACTATTGAAGTATTAAATTAATAAATTAAATTTGATACAGACACAATTTGCATGCAATGAGAATGAAGATAGTACAATTTGTATAATTTTTTAAATTTATAATTCCAATGTCACTGAACTTAAACTGGAATTTCTTATTGCAATTATTTGAAAAAATTAGATAAATATGTATTCAATAAAATTGTTTAACAGTTATATACAAAATCAAAAAAAAATTGTATTACTCTTCACGTCCTTGACTTGAATTTAAAATCAGAGTAAATGATAAATAAAATTAAAACTAATGTTTATTTTTATGAATATCTTTTTGCACTCAATCTTATCAAAAAAATATTTATTTTTTATGATTTATAAAAATACGAATTTTTAAAATATGTATAATTAGAATAAAAATGTAAATCAAATAGAAAAATATGACTAAAATTTATCGCTTAATAAATTAATTTTTATGTATATTATAGTAATAAAAAGCTTTTAATATTAAGTAGTTTTTCAAATAAACTATTTATAAATATTTAGATTAATGTATAAAAAGTTGTCAAAACTTAGTATAAAACTTAAATAATTAGTTTAATCGCATTTTTTCACAAAAATAATTATAATAAATATCAATATATTCTAAATAACTAAAACAAATCAAAAATAATTTTTAATATTTTTAATTGACTTACAGTAAAATAATTCATATTTGAGATGAGTTTTAAAGATGTGTTCAAAAACTTGTTAATCCAAAAAACAAACAAAAAATAATTGATATTTGGCTTCAAATATATGGCACAAAAACAAATGGATAGAAAAATATTCGTTAATATTGTCGACGTATGAGAAGTGAAGATATATTCATCAAAAACTGCATACAATTGAACGCACGGTTTGAGAGTCTCGCGAATGAATCGAAAAATAAAACTTTTATTTCAGTTGTATTGCTATTAAACTTATATTAGAGTCGGGAATAACATCTGATGAGAGGAATACCGGACACAAGCACTGGTAGGGAAAAAGCTATAATTTCTCTTATATTAAGTCATTCACGCATTTTATTCATTCAAGACTTTTAACGCAAAAACACAATAAAATAGAAAAAATTCTAAAACTTTTAACACAAAAGTTAACTATAAAATGGATAAACTTTTAGATTAGGTTAACATAAGTTGTAATTATTGTCGAAAAAAATAAAATAAACTTTTATTAACTTTTTCTATGCTTTTATATAATGATAAGAATAATAGCATTAAAAAACTTTTTTCCAAACAATTATTAAAAACTATGTTTTGCTTTCAATACGAAAATTATATTTTTGCAAAATTATAGAAAAGCATACGAAGAGAGCGCACCCGAAAAGCAAAATAATTTTTTGGGGGAACGAGAGGAACAGTTCGTATCGGAGAGAGAGCTAACCGACAACTGGAGTGAATAGAAAAAGAAATAATTTTCTTATACACAACCAGACGAGTCGAGAGTAGTCTATAATAGTTGTTATATCGGTATTGGAGTTATGTGGCGAAGCATAAGAAGAAAAAATTTTGTGACAAAAGCTATACTAATATTAGCGAAGAGTTAAGAAGTATTGCGAGAGAGCAGGAGAGAGAGAGAGAGAGGGAGAGAGAGAGAGAGAACTGTAAAAAACTAGTAAAATAAATTTCAACTCCGAATCTATGTTCTAAAGTAAACTTTCCTGTCCGGCGTCTCTCATTAAACTGGGTGCTCTCATTTTGCTAATATGCCAAATATAACTACCTATAACGCTCGCACACACATACTATACTCTGGCTGAACATACCTGTGCGATTGCACATTTAGGCATCCAAATATTGCCATTTACATACCACTAAATATTTTTCTTGCTTAGTACAGTCAACTCTCTTTAATTCTAACCACTAATAACTATTGCAATAATAATATCTGTAAATTAATGTAGATTGTTTTTATTAACAACAAATTTATTTAACTCTTAATTATTTGTTTCGAACAAGTTGCAATACTAGAAATTTTAATTACAATTAACTCTCTTTAATTTAAACCGCTTGTTGAATACATTGAATTTAAAAAATTAATTAAATTTATAAGCATATTAAAAAATACTCATATAAAAAATACTGATATTAATTTTTACGGCTAATAACATCAATAAGAACAAAAATTTAATAAATAATCTAGAATGCTCGCTTAAATTTTTTTAAATATTATTTTAATTTATAATTATTTCTAAATCAATTTGATATGCTTGTATATTTTTATTTGATTAATTTATATTTTTATTTAAAACAATTTTGTTGTTGTTATTGCAACATGCATATTATTACAGCACAGCTATTTTAATGTGCAAAACTGCTTTTCCTGCAAAATTTGTTTTTTGTTCAGGTGCTGGCGGGCCGGGTATACAACGAGTTTGTAGAGAAAAGAGTTCACTCACTGTCTGTTGTTTTACTGTTTTTTTTATTATACATTAAACAAGAATTTCGGAAAAAATAAAAATTTTGAGATTTATGTCTTATGGCCGAAAAACGGCGAAATAAGCATAAATTTAAAGTATTTTTTCAATTAGACTAAAAAACCAACCCGAGCATAATCATTACTGTTTGGAAACAATTCGATTATTGGCATGTTAGGTTGCAATAAACTATAATTTTGTTTTTTATTCTTAAAAAATAAGATGAAACACATTTATGTAAAAATCCATTTTAAAGCTACTGATGACTACGGAGTCTGAATATCCGCAAAAAATAAGAACACATTGCAAATCAACTAGCAAATCTGGAAAATTTCAATTAGTTCTGACTAATGTTAGTAAATTTTTCGAACACAATGATGCAAACTGTAACGCAATTTGCAAATACATAAAAAATAATAAAACTTTAACTTACAAATTTAATTATTAAAATTAAAGTTAAAATATTCAAATAAATCAGATTATTAAAAAAAAGTTTTTAATTTTAATATTATCAGTGATATTGAAACTATATTTAAATATAAAATATTTTTTTCGGTAAATGAGCTTGGCACATTTTATGTTGTTTATTTTTCCAAGATGAAAATCACGAGTCATGCCTTAATATAAGTCTTGACTACATTATATTGTTATAATAGTTTAATAGCATCACAATATAGATAGATATACAGTATATTATATATTATAAGATATTATATATATATAATATACTAAATATTATAAGATATTATAATATTAATAACAAAAAGTTATAACAAAAAAGAAATAGTTTTTATGAATGAATGAACGAAAAGCGTTTCGTTGATCTCTGCCGATAGACTACCAGTTCTCACGATTGGGTCGATTCTCAAGAAGTTCTTCAACCACTGTCTGTGGGAGTATTTTCCAGGAAGACTGCAATAGCTTCCGAAACATTTCTTTTTTCTCTCTCTCTCTCTTATTCTTGCTTTCACATTTTATTTATATAAATTTGTTGGGAATCTATTTGTATTCAAATTTTTGCAACTTTTTTCATCTTTCACTTAATAACTGTTTCGACTGTCAGTTTCGTACATATGCTTCAGATTTATATTATATTTGTTTTTTATTTGATCTGATTTTTGTGGCTTTTTTTGTTTTGTTATCAAAATGTTTTTTAATTAAATTTGAAGAAAGGGTTGAAATTTCTATTTTTGTATTTTTTTTAATCTAAATTTTTAGTTATGTTTTAAAAACTTTTTTTTTAAGTTTTTATGTTTTTGATTTAATAATTTTTTTTTGATACGCTTTTGATTCGATTATTTGATTTGGTTTTTGGTTTTGGTTTTTTTCAATTCATAAATATTATTGATATTCAATAAAATCTTATTTTTTTAATTTGATATTTGTTTTGATTTAAGTCAATTAAAAAAAACTTTGAAACTTTTTATTTAATTTGAATTTTAATACACTTCTGAAAAAAATTAAAAGGAAATAAATTTTTACCAAATATTAAGTAAAAAATTATAATTTATTTAAAAATTAAGTAAAAAATCTAATTTAATTGCAACTAATGAGAAAAATACACAAAATTTAAATAAATTCGAAAATAAATTTGAACTAAAATAAGCAATTTATACATAAATTAATAAAATGTATATATTTTTCAAATCAAATGATAAGTTATTTAACTTTGCGTTAAAAGCCTTTATTATAGTACTAATGCAATAAAACAATAAAATATTTGATTTAAAATAGAAATAAAATCAATTAAAACCTCAATTAAACAAATAAAAGCAAATAATTAGTAGCAAAAAAATTATTATTAACAAAAAGGGGCAGTGAATGAACTAGTTGAACAAATTTCGAAATCACCAAGTCAATAAATTGATTGTAACAATCATTTAGATCAAAGTTATTAGAAATACAATAACTTTTGATTTGAACTAAACTCGAAGTGAAATAAAAGATAAGAAAGAATTGAATGAAAAGAGTTTGAATTCAATTAGAAATTTGAATTTAGATTTGGTTTCAATTTGTTTCGCTATTTATACTTCAATTAAAACTTTTCGAATTCATTAACAATTAGATGAAATAAAAATAAAGTTTTTTCTTTTGATTTAATTATTGACATAATTTGATAGTCAGAGACAGAGACAGTGTTTGGATTATTAATGACTTTTTGTGTGACTGTAGTTAAAGACATTGGGATTTGGTTTTGAATTTTTTCTTTTGAATATATGACAAGTCATTCAACTTTCTGTTCACTTCATTAATAATAATATATTATATAATTATTTCAATACTTATTAATTCAACATTTGATTTAAAATTTGATTTATTTGATAAACAAATAATTAAAAAATTTGAAAGAGAGAGAGAGAGGGAGAGAGGGAGAGAGGGAGAGAGAGAGAGAGGGAGAGAGGGAGAGAGATGGAGAGAGAGGGAAAAGGAGAGAGAGACAGAGAGAGGGAGGGAGGGAAAAAGAAAGAGGGGGAAGGAGAGGGGAGGGTGAGAGAGGGAGAGAAGGAAAAATGGGAGAGAGGGGGAGAGGGAGGGGGAGAAATAAAGAGAGGGAGAAAGGGAGAGAGAGAAAAGAGAGAGGGAGGGAAAGAGAAAGAGGGGAAAGGAGAGGGTAGGGTGAGAGAGGGAGAGAAGGAAAAATGGGAGAGAGGGGGAGAGGGAGGGGAAGAGGGAGGGGAGAGATAGAGAGAGGGAGAGAGAGAGGGAGATAGAGATAGAGGGAGGGAGAAAACAAGAGAGCAGGAGAGAGGGAGAGAGGAAGAGAGAGAGGGAGATTAATTCTAATTTAGATTTAAACTAAATTTAGTTAATTTAATTTAGTTAGCATTAATTTAGAGAAACATTAATTTTAAAAAATTTGCCGGCCCCTTTGATAGAGCGTATTTTATAACCCCATTTTTGACCAAATGCTAGAAGTGGGTAAATATCAATCAGGAGAATTTGGCTAATCTTCCCTCTTCTCATTGTCTAAAAAATATTAAATAATTCGCAAATACATTGAATCTATTATTAAATTTAAATTAATTGCAAATATTTGTAGAAAAAAACTTTTTTTATTGTCTGAAGTCAAGCGACGTCTCAGTGAACTGAACCGAAAACTGATTGAAAGCGCGAGGGCTTTGAAATTGTAATTTAAGTAATTATAATAATAAAAAGTTTTCGTATTGTCTCTAATAATGAGTTAAAATTGAAATTTCGTATTAAAATTAGAAACAAAATTGAATTTAATTTTGAAATTTTTATTGTAATTCTATGAAACGTTTGTTTTTTTAATTGTAAAACAAATAAAACTTTTTTTCAATAAGAAAAATAGCGCTACTATTGAAACAAAAAACTGCTATAAATATATCAAAAACTGTAATAAAATATAAAAACAATTTATAATTTGTTTGTTTAAAAAACGCCAATTTATACAAAAATAAGAATTATATCAATAATTCAAAAGTTAATTATATTTACTTAACATAAGTATTGAGAAAAAGAGAGAATAAATAAATAAAATAAAAAAACAAATTATATTTAAGACATAACATAAAATTAAAGCAAAAAACATATATTTTTCGCATCATTTCATTGCCGGTAAGAGAGAGTATATACAGTATATACATATAGTCAGAGTAGGAGTCTATTGACTATTAGTAGAGAAAAAAAATTACAGTTTTTCACTATAACTAACATAAGCTCTAATGGCTTCATAAGTAAGGAAGAGCTGTCGAAATAGCCGGTGCTCTCCGTCTGTGCTCTAAATTCGAGTCGAGTGTTGGCTGAGAGAGAGACCCAGAGAACTATAGCTGTCGGGCACCCGAATCTAAGGCACAGGTACTATAAAAAACGTGATTCAGGAATAGTAATTAGAATTTTAAAATATTTTCTTCTCTGTTTCGCGATATTTATTACTTTTAAAAAACTAACTATTCGTTCGCCTATGCAGTCATCGGCCGCTCACTCGACGAGTCGGCCATTGAGTACAACCCGATAGTACAGGCCTTACAGTTCGCACAGGGCTTACAGCGATTGAAAAGTTCAATCATTATTTGATTTTTTAGTTTAAAACTAATTTTTTTCGTTAATATATTTAGTATTTATAATATAATCGACAGATGTTTACTGTATTGCTATTTATTGTTAACTTTGTAATAATATTTGCAAAATTGTACAAGTAGATTTTTGTCTTGATATTACCAAGCCTATTTTTGGTGCGATATTAAGTTAATGGGTTTAATTTATGCAAATATTTTAATTATTTAAATATATATAAATTTAAAACAAAATTATTTCAATTATTCACAACTGATTAGTGAAAACATTTAAATTTCAAATCAATTTCGAAATATTTTTATACTTAAAAGTTGATTTACTATTTAAATGCTGTACTTAAAAAATATAATTATTATTATCTTATTATTTATTAGTTATTATTGTTTTAGGATTCAATGAACTTTATGTGCATAAACAAAATATTTTGTTTGAAAAATGTATCAAGTAACAATTATTTTTAAGTATAAATAGGATATTAAGAATTTATACTTATTTATAGCACATATAGCAGAGGACAACAAAACTCTATAAGTGTAATTTATATTTTGTGATTTATTGCAAATTAGATTTTTTTTCTCTCAAATACCTTTAAAATATAATTCTAACAAAAATTTTAGGTTTTAAGCATTGATTAGATTTTAAAGTTTATTATATATTATACTATTTTAATAAATGTTATATTAATAATAAATTTAAGTCAAACGGCAGTCTTAACCACTGCTCACACATTAGTGTCTAAAACAAAATTGTATTTTAAAAATACATTTTGTTAATACATAATACTATTTAGGGGTAAAGTGAAGCAAATTATTTAAATCCATTTCCCAAATATGTAATCCTATTCTCATTTCTCAAACTATTAAAACTTATTTATTTCGCTTCACTTTATATATATTTTCTTCTAATTAATTAAATAGCGATCACTCGTCGCCCGTTTAGCCCCGGGTGTCAATGACTGGTTGCTATTGTTGAGATGAGCAAAGTGAGCAAGCTAACTGGTTAAAGTTAATTGTTTTTAAAACAATAAATTTTCAATGTTTGTTTTTTAAAAACTAATAAAAACAAAATTACAAATTACAAATGTTTTGAATTTTCTAATGATATAAGCAAGTTTAATTAAATTTAATTAAAATTATTTATAAATTTAATTTAATTTAAATAATATGTGAATTAATAATTAAATATTTGAAATAAATATAGTTTTCAATAATATACTAATAATTATATATTATTATATATTTGTAAAAGTTGATTTTATAATTTAAAGTATGTTTTAATTAATCACTCTTGCACATTCCTAGCGTGCATACTGTAGTTAAAGTTATGCTGAGTGTTCGGCCGCAAACTTCCCTCTAAGTCAAGAGTTATTTTTAACAAATATGAGACAAAAATATTTAAAGATTTTGTTAAAATACAAACACATTATTAGTTGTATTAAGAATTGCAAATGAAATGGATTTGATCGCAAGCTATCGTATGGTTTATATATATAATTAATGTTTTAATTATATATATATATATTTTTAAAATTTATATACACTGTATATGTGATGCAAAGTATTATTGAATTTCAAACCAATCGCCAAAATATAGAACTCATTATAAATGATAGAAAATATAATAAAATAATTATTTGAGGATTAGATACTCGAAAATAGATATTTTAGTTTGAAATGAGTTTTATTTTTTGTTTTTTATACCTGTGTATCGTTTTACGGAATTAGAAATAAAACTTCCTTTTCACTTTTTATGATGTATTTTGAATCAAATTTTTGTTTTTTATATTTTGTTATATATTATTATATTATTAAAGTTATTATTCAAAAGCAATAAAATGTTTTAGTTTTTGTTATTTATTTTATATACTTTTTTCACTTAATTATTTTTATATTTATTTATATTTTTCTAAAAATATAATTTTTATCTTTTTATATAAATTTTATATATTTTATTAATATTACTATAATAGAATATTTTTAACATGCAATAAAAAATTATATTATGTTGCATTTTTATTACATTGTTATAATTTTAACATTTATTTTATATAAAATATTGGATTTAATTAAAATTAAGATTTTATTGAATTTAATTAAAGCTAACTTTTTATTGTATTTAAAAAATAATAAAACATTTCTATTAATAAATCTATTTATGTAATTAAAAGTAAAACGTTAACATAATATTTTAACATGTTAATTTAATTAATATTGTGATTTAAAAAAAAGTTAAATATTATACTAATTTTATAATTATTTATAATTTTCTATTTTTTCTACATTGTTAATTTTAAGTGAAGTTTACATTAAAATTAAGAGCATTTTAAACTGGATTAGAAAAAAATTGTCAGATTTTTTAATTAAGACACGAATTAATTATTGCAATAATTCTTTATAATATATTCGATCAAAACTGTGAGAAAAATAAGTCGTTTTGATATCAATTCGGTTTTAATCTCTATATTATCACTAAATCTAAATCTAAATGAGTTATTAAAATAGATTTTTTTTCTCTTTTTATTAAGAATTTTAATCTAATTTATTGAAAATAATTAATTATTTATAGACTTATAATGTGCTTAATGTCTAAATTTAGTCAATTAAGAAAAAATTGTTTTTTAAACAATCTATTTATGGCTTAAATAAAAAAAATATTGCGAAATAGAAGACAAAAAGTGTAATAAAAAATTAATAAAAAGTTTCAAAATATTTATTGAAACATAAAATAGAAAACCAAACAAAAATAAATTTAAAAATTTTATTCAAAAGTCGATCAAAAATTTCAAATTCACTTTTCAATTGTCAGCAAATATTTATATTTTATTTAAAATCAAAATTTATTTGAATTTCAATCAAAAATAAAAAAGAATAATAAAAAATTAAGGGAAAAGCTACAGTCTATCCTGAATATAGTGAACAGCTCGGTTCTGTAACATTCGTTCACTATAAGTTGGAATCTAAACGCGTTAACAGTAAGCGGTATAGACTGTAATACCAACATAACGTAAAGTGCTTTTGGATTGCGAGTCAAAACTTGTTTATAGACTAACATCAGAACTAATACATAAAATACAACAATTGTTATCTAATTCTAATATTGATGTCTAAACACCGGGTTTTTCGAGAATTCAAATTTTGTTTCAACAGTTCGGGGGATAAGAAAATATGTGTAACAAAAATGATAGGGTTTTTAACCTCAATTGTGAGCTAACATAGAATAAAAAACACAATTTTCGCTATAATTTGATTGAAAGCCTCTCTTCTGTTCAATTCAAGTGGTCTTTAATATACAATACATTCGATTGTTATTCAGCTATTTGTGGATAAAATATCAAAAGTTTTTTATTTTTTTCATAGCTCTGACAATAACTTCTAATAAATGTTTATTTTTATAAATTTAATGAAAATGAGATTTATTTTCGATTAATTGCATAAATGATAAATATATATATATTTTGCCGATAATTATGATTTGATTTCAAATCAAAGTTATTAACAAATCGTAAAATAGGAAACGATTGACAGAACTGACAGTCGGATAACGAATATGTTTTGAAATCAAACATTAAATTTCAAATCAAATCAAAAACTTATATTCGATTCAATAGCTTATCATTAAAATTAGAGACACATTAGGACTGACTTTAAAAATCCAAATCAAATCAAATGTGAATTTTCTGTTTTGAATATTAATATATAATTTGAATTTAAAGAAAAAAATTTTGTTATAAATAAATAAAATCCAATCAAAGCTCGAAAATAAGTGTTTTTTATTCAAAAATGAGATAAAATAAAAAAATAAAATTAATGATAAGATGAGAGATAAGAATACAAGTCTTGATTCAAATGATAAAAATAGTTTCAAATTTTTTTCGCAAAACTTTAATTTCAAATATATTTAAATGATTTGAAAATAAAAATTTAAATACAATAATAAAAAAATTAAATTACAGACAAAAAGTGCGATATTTTTAAAGACAAGAATTGAATCGACAAAAGCAGTGATAAAAAGCAAAGAAAAAGTTTTTGCCGAAAGTTTTTCTTAACTCCTATTTTAAGCAAACGCTTAAATTATATTAAAATTTTAATTTTTATGATATATTAAGCATTCAATTCACAGAAAACGATTCATTTGGATCGGGAAATGTGTTTAAATCGATCATAATTTGATTCTAAAGCTGACAAATGTCGGTCAAACAGACTATACGTAAAAAATTTTAGATTTGAAAAAAGTTTTTTAAAAAACCTATTGCTTAGCAAAACTGACTGATTATATTGAAATTACATTTTTTTCTAATTTTGTTAATCTTTCAAAAATATATTTTCATTTGTTGCCTCTTATCTCATACTAGATATGCGCTTTTGGTTTGGGTTTATTTCTAATTATAGACTTTGATTCATATTTTATGTATAGATGTTATAGACATAAAAAATATTATTTTATATAAATTAATATCTATTTAGACGATAATAACAAACTTTTTACTAAATATATTATTTAAAATTTATAACAAATTATTTAAAAAATATTTTTATAATTAACAAACAAATTTATTAATAAATTTAGGAAGTAAATAATCATATAATATATATATATAATTAATAATTTGTATCTAATAGTAATATATTATTATATATAATAATGTATATATTAGCTAGATAATATATAAAAACTAATAGTTTTATAAAGTTTTCAGTAATTTTTACAAATGTTCTGGTTGGTTGGGTTACAGTACAAATTGACTACATATCTAATCTCAACTCTTATCTACAAATTTTTACTTTTAATTATTTCCCAAATTTTCAAACCGCAGATAAGAAGAAAAAAATATTTTTAGAAAATTAAATAAAATTAGAAGAAAACTAAACCAAAGAAAACGATTGATTAACTCATTTAGAGACAGACGACATGAACCGACTAAACAATTCAAATGAATTGATTTCAATAAACTGTTCATTCATTTCATGAAAACCGATTCGAAAACAATGAACAAATAGTAATGAAATTTATTTTTATTTACAAAACAACAATTAATTTCTTATTCATATTTTTCTATACAAATGCATAATTAAATTTGAATACTATATACAAAAAATGTTTTATTTCACATAACATAAACTTTTATTATTATATGATATATCATATCAAATACTATACGTTATTATACAATACGTTTGCATTAATTAACTTAACACGCGATTCACATTTTCAGTTCATTTACATACCTGTGCCCTATCTATAACTCTAACTATTACTACAGTTCCCTTCAGATGTATGTCCCCAACAACGATGTAGTCACAGTATCCTCCAAACCAAACATTTTTAATTAACC
>JAQFXP010000241.1:0-36825 GCA_034693685.1 Belba bartosi | reverse complement strand
GTCTATCGTGAAAAAAATGCACTAAAAAAGCTTAAAATTTAAGCTAAAATCACTATTTTTTATGAATGGCTTACAATTTTTGTGTCTTTTTCCCAGATATAAAAAATTCGGCATTTCTTTGCTACACAAATATAATATAAAATTATTATTCAATCGAAATATTTGTACCAAAAAAATAAAAATAATAACATGTCCTTTGATTGAAAGAAATGATAAAATCCTTCATTCAGTAGATAAGACAATAATATCTTTAAGATATAAAATGAGAAATATTTTCATTACCAAAGCTCTCAACAAATTATTATTATTACAAATGTTTTTAAGACAATTATAAATATATTTTTAATTTAAGACATTGCTTAAGTTTAATTATTTTAATTGTAATTGTAATTGTTAGTGTAATTTGCACAGTATAATTTGTGACTATAGTTATAATTTATTTCTCTATTTAAAGGTTATTATATTTTATTTATTGATATAGTTTTTGGTTTAATAAAAAAAAAAGTTTTATTTAATTTCACTTTCAATGAGAGAACATAACAAAACTGAGCGCTAAATGAGAATCAAATCCTCTAACCATTTGAGAAGTTAATTGAAGCCCAACCTAACAGAACAGTTCTGGCAATATAACCTAAAGTCAAGAAATATCTCCCTTTCTGTCAATGACTACATTCAGAAAAAGAACGAAAAAAAAGAAGAAAAAACGAGAGAATGAGAAGAAATGGTAGATAAAAAGGATAGCTATTGGGGATCAGATGTACACACAGTATATCCAAAGCTATTATTCGCTGCAATAATATATATACACATAATATAAGATTCAATTCTCAATTGCAATCTAACTATGTTTCCTCTCAGCTCTCACTCTCCACTTCTCTCCCAAACTTCGAGTTTCTTATTCTTGTTCTTCGATTACTTTCTCAATACTCTCTTCTACTCTCCCTCACTCCCACTTACTCTCTTGCACTTTCTCTCTCCTCTTTCCTCACATTCCTTTCATCTCTTCATCTCATTGATGAGAATAGGAGTTCGGATTCGATTCGAAGTTAAGCTCACATTCACTAACTATTAAACCTTCGGGTGTTCTCTCTCTCTCTCCCTCCTGCTCTCTCTCTCTCTCTCTCTTTCTCCCTCTCTCTCTCTCTCTCTCTCCTTCCTCTCTTTCCTCAAAGCCAATCGATTTTGCTGTTCGGGCACACAATCAATATGAAGGGCACAGACATAGAGCACAGTTAGCATTCGGTGTGCGTCTGTAGATGTGTTGCATTCGATGCCAACACTTCTCAACATTTTGTATACAATTTTCTTCACTTCAGTCACTCTTTACTACTTACTTAAGCTTATCCGTCGTCTTCAGTCATTCCAGTCATTCGCTCCTTTGCCTCCCATTCCCCTTAACAACCGACTGGTCTCTAACTCTCACTTTGCCGGTCCTTAATTGGCCTAATCTTTGATATTTATTTAGAAATTCAGATCACAATCAGAACAAAATATAAAGAAAAGCGAAAATGTTTTGGAAATTACTTTCTTATGAAACAAAAAATATATATTTTTTCCTATTCTTCAGACATTACTAACGACTAATCTAATGAAGAATTATTTGTTGAGAATTTGTTTCGAGTGGAGAAGAACTGTTGAATAGAAGAAAATCAATTATTTAAGAGTTTTTTGGAATTAGATGAGCACTAGTAGTCTCTATAGTCGCCAGTGTTTTAGGACTCTTATGTCGTTTCGTCGGGAAATTAAAATAAGACTTCAATCGAATCGAGAAATACTAATCTCTTCTCTCATTACGAGTTTCCATTCGTTTCTATTCGATAACAAATTCGTGTCTTTATATCAAATGTCTTATATTATCTTATAGTCAAAGCCTACTACTGTTCCCGTCAGAGAAACAAGTGCTGGTCAGAGAATGAGTAAGAGATTAATCGGAAGTTTAAGTATATTTTTTTGTCACTATTTTTGTATTTGAAGGCAAAATAGATTTTTAATCAAAAAAACTACTTATGATATACTCCTGTATATCGAATCCGTTTCAAACGAATGGCAAAATCCTTTTCCAACCGAATGAGAACCGAAAGGAAAGAGAGAATATATTTCCTGAAATTAACTCTAAATTATATACAATTTTTTCTCTGTTTCCAACTGAATATCAGGTATTATTGTGGCACTACTTCTGGTGCTGTCGATAAATTTCAAGTGTATTTCCGACTGTATCTGACATTTTGATGCCTAAATAAGACGAAAAGACTTTTTTGTTTTACTTTAGTTTTATTTTGTCGCTTCACTCGAAGGCATTCTCTCATTCACTCGCTATTAGAGTTTGCGACTGAAATAAGTTGAGAAAACATTTTGTCATTTTCTCTCTGTTTGCGTTCAATTCCTATCAAATATGCTATACGTCTTAAACCTAAAGTTTTTTATATATCAATTTTAAGCGCTGAGAAAAAGCTAACCAAAAAAACATTAAAAAAGAAAAATCTAAAAATAGTTGAAGATTCCATTCGTTTATTCATAGGATTTGATTCCTTTATATTTTGATGTGTTGTATATCGGAGGTAGTCGTACAGCAAATTCATAACTGGAAGGCATTTGGCAAATATGTACTACTCGTATACTCGAAAGCCAGACCTGCATAACAAAAACATTTTAGTTATTCAACTTATTTTTCTCCAATTCATATAACATTCAATTTTTTATTCTTATTTTTTTATTATTATTTTTATTCGCAATCTACCGGTGCTATTGAATTGTAAATTGTGATGAGCAAAGAAAAGGCACAACTATTTTCCATCAAGTTTATAATTCCTTTTACTATGCTCACCATTTGACCCAGGCGATTATTAGCTTTCAATAATTTTTCTCTTTTTCACTGCTGCTCAGCCTTTTAATGCCTTCCCCTAAATGTGCACTTAAATAATGATGCCATCAATACATAATAGACTACATACTAATACAGGCCTACATAACAAGACATTTAGTTTTTTTTGTGTCGACTTTTATCAAAACGAAAATAACGGTTTGCTCTCATTATTAATGAATGAGTGAGACATAAGAGTCTGTATTTTGTAGTGAATGAATGAGATAATCGATTTATTATTATTATTATTCATATATCTTATGGAAACTATCGAGAGATTGACTGAAAAAATAAGCCAAACATTAGTGTCTTTTTTGTGTGTTTTGTCAAACACAATGACAGCTATAATAAACATTTTCTCTACCAACTCAGTTCACTAACGAGATATTCATTTAGATTTGAAATTCCATTCAGTCATCATTAGTATAATAATTATATACAAACAGTAGAGAATTTGGCCAAAACTTTTGATTATTGTTTTTGCGGATAATATTTGAATATAATTTCCAATTCAATCAAAACGTTTCAGTTATATCATTACAAATTGTAATTTACTATTAGTTGTGGAAATCATAATTCATTTGGTCTGAGAAACCATTAGTGCAAACATATAGACAACAGATATAAGAGAGAATTCATTTCTATTTATAATGATTTATGGAATTTCGGTTATTTCTATCTCTTGTCTATTACTGTATTATTATTTTGTTTATTTTATTTGTTGCCATTTTTTATTCATAATCTTTTTTCCTGTTAATCTGGTACAGCGTATATGTTCTTTAATTTATAATAAGTTGAATGTTATGTTAATATCAAATTATATTACTGTATATTTTGTCTTGTCAATTATATTCAATTTAATTCACTTGATACTTCATACTGTACTACAGTATAACTACAGTACACGTACTGTATGTTTATGAGAGAAACATTGCAACTAATGTTGAGTCCATTCACTACATTCACTACATTGTGGTTTAATATCGCAATAACTTATGCATTAAAGGATTGTTAAGATTTTGCTCCGATTTGATGCGCTTTTATTCTTCTATTACTACATCTCTTCTCTCACTTCAAAGCCATGAATTGCTTATCTTCTCTACTCTTCCCTCTCCATCACAGCCTCAGTCTCTATCTCTCGCTCTGTTCAGTCCATCTCAACAAATAAAGCACTTATACATTGAGGGCTAAGGAAGAAATGCCTGAGCAGTGAACATGTCTACCGAATTATTTGTTGCCAGAGCTCAGCAACACTTTGCGTATATTTTGTGAGCAAAACAGTTTCGGATCAATAGTTGTAAGAAGAAGTTTGGCTGTAATGTGCGCTCATGTGTTTGATAATGTTCAACACACTACTGATCCATACCAGTGCCCATAGCCTGTGCTCAAGACATAGGCAGAGAGGCACAGGCAAAGGCAATATTCGGTTCCTTAACACTACAATACAATCGATTCCCGTTATTAAGTCAACTCTCAATTGAGAGATTGAGAAATATTTAGCCATTTATTTGAACAAATATTTAGTTATAAATTCAAACATACATTCGATCATTAAATTGAATTAATTTTATTGAAATTTATGTTTATTTAGATTGTATTTCCGGAAATAAAAATATTTGCTTTTAATATAATGAAGGGTTATTGTGAATAGAGTGGAAGAATTTTAACTAAATTTTGTTGCTCTTCACAAATATTTTTCTAAATAACTTAAGTTATATAAAGAAATTTCAATTCATTTAAACGACAGTTTATATCCATTTTGTGTTTAAGAAATGGTTTTCAATATAAGAAAGAAAAGAAAAGATAAGAGAAAAGTGGTATCAATTGGTGCAGAAGATTTAAATGTGACACAAGTGTCCAATTATTTTAGCAAGCGAATAGGCTTTTTTTGTTACTCTTGATGCTATAAAACTGAAAGTTAATCTTTCGAATCCAATTTAATTACACATTATTTTTTTTATCACACATTTTATACAACATTTTTATTTGCAAAACAACAAAAACTAATAAAAATTATAATTAAGAAAAATTGATACCAATATAAAAAATTAATATATTTTTCTAACACTCTTTTATAAGTTTTATTATTCTTGTTTTTAATGTATTTTTTGTTATTTATTCATAATTTAATCGTTTAATTAATTCCGTCATTTCATTCACAATCTAAGTCTTACATAAGAGTTAAATATTAAATGAATTATGTGTTGAATGCAATGAACGAATGAATGAATAGTTAATTAATTAATCACTTAATATACAGTAAAAATTATAATTTTTTTTAATATACTTCTTGTTATCTATCTTTTTCTGTACTACTTGTGCCGTTGAACCAGAAAAATAGTAAACACTTAGTATAACAAACATTAATTATATTTCAAACAAGATATGAAAAAAATACATAAAGAATATACATATCCTTGTTATCACATCCCAGTCCAGAAGTAGTTCTATCTGTACTCTAAACCCAAATAATTAGAAAATTAAATCAAAACTCATTTCCATTATTTACACACAAAACGATTTTTATTTATATATATTTCGGTTGAAATTTAACAAGAAACCTTTTTTAACACGGGTGAAAGTAAAACTCTGATCACAATACATGTGCCCCGATATACACTACCATTTGTTATTACTGTCAGTCATTCTATTTATTTATTTTAATGCCGGATTCGTTTTTTACTCTCTTGGTCATTTTTTGTAAGCCTTTTCAAATTTGAAACTTTTATTTTTCTTACATTTATTTTCCCATTCTTTTTCTCAAATGTGATATCGAATATATCGTATATATTGTGTGTAAACGAGTTTGGGTTCACTTAAAAAAATTGATCGAAAAAGAAGAGAAAATTGTTCAACTCTCTAAGAAAAAGACTTTCTTATCGTGTTTTTTATGTATTGGAATTGTTGTGTAATATCGAGACTATTGGCAAAAACCTGAATCTAATACACTATTGAAGAGTGTTCTCTCACTCTCTTCTCAAAATATATACCAATTGAACAGTTCTTCTCTGAACATAAGAGTCAACACAAATGCTCATAAAACCAGACCTGAGTCTGACTTAAAGGTTACCTAAAAACTAGTGGTATATACGGCGTAGAGGAGAGAACCAGTCTTTACATATGCGATGTTAGGCCACCAGACAATACCAGGTGATCATCGCTTCCCAACTTCTTGATAGGCATAGGCCAGACGTTGCCAAACATTAGTTTGTGTTTTCAATCTTAACGATAATATATTCGGAATATAACTTCTTGTATGCACTTTAAGCAAAAGCTTTTTTTTACTCTATTTTAGGCTTTTATCTCAATTTTTAAAGATTTTTTGTTTTGTTGTGTAAATAATATTATAATTTTAAAATATTTGTTTAGAAATACTTATATTCTGTTTGAGAGAAGTTATATGTTTTCTCTCATATTCACTGCAATACTCTTCAAACAGAAAATCTGAACATATTTTGATTTTCATTAACTATTCATTGTATTAGACTTTTCTGAGTATAATATGACAGTTATATCAAAAATATTTTTAGTTTTTGAATAATTTATATTACATTTTTCAGTATTTAAATTATTAAAAATTATTTAAAACACATATTTGTTTTTGCCTGTTGTTTGAAATAGAAATTTTCGACTCATTTTTCGCTTAACTTAACTCTAGAAAACATTTTTGAAACATAGCTTTAAGGATAGCTGAAATTTTAGAGTATATACTGAACTCTTATGTCTACTAATCACTGTTGGCTGACATTTGCCTCTAGAAAAATGTTTAAATTGTTGTTTTATATGTCAGCAAATCATTAGAAAGTATATATACACACACGAGGCTTGATGAAATTTTAATATAAAGGCTACTAATAAACAAAATTAGAGACAAAATGTTTAAACAAATTTTCTAATTATAAATATCAAATTAATTACATATTTTCTGAATGTATTTAATAGAATAGAATTTATATACAATTAATGAAGTATTTTATTAAATCATAAACCAAATATATTAAAGATCCATGTCAATATATATTATACAATATATTATTTTAAAATTTAAACAAATATCTATTATTGATAATTTGTTAAACAAATTTTTGAGCTTGCTCATTCCTAATAGTTCTAATGCTTGCTTAGCGCTGAAAACTAAACATATCAAATTTATTTATAATGTTTATATAATTTATGCTTACTTTTGGTTATATAAATGCAAACAAAATAAAGTCTTATAAAAATTTGAAAGGAAGATTTATCACAGTTTGTCTTACATTAAAATACATTCAATAGACTTAAAATTGCAAAAAAAACTAATTTTGTTTTTCCAATCCTCTCTCTAGTGGTGCTATTAGACACAACGTTAGAAAGCTCATTAGATTGGACCAGGTACCCTTACGGACCCCAGTCTAGAACCCCAGGGGTAAGTCGTATATTCACTAATGAATCTGAGATTTTATATGTTTCCCATTGCATAAATTGGGATAAAAAGTACATAAAATTGATTTTTTATTAATAATAAATTGTATTTTCAATAATTTATTTGAATTGTGTGAACAGTGGGTCGAAGAAAGTTTCACAAACTTCGAGCAGGGAATCAATTGGAGGTCATATGTGGTTTGCGACGTCGCCTATAATAACGTTAATAATTGGTTGTGGACTCCATTCATAGAGCGAAAGGATGCGAACCGTATATACATTGAAATCAAATTTTCAATGAGAGACTGCAACCTCTTTCCAGGTATGCGACCGATCGAACCAATCGAACCAATCGAACCGATTATGTGATTAATATCTAAATTATTTGTACCGATCGACGACTTGAGCACAAATTTTAAACTCAAACTCAAACTCAAACCCATTTCTCTGCTAATCAAACGCATATCAATTTGTTGACTCTAATTATTCGGTTGTCTGTCTGTCCACAGGAATGGCCCTCTCATGCAAAGAGACTTTCTCTTTGCTTAGCTATGAGTACGATGGAAAGGGCGAGGGCCGGGATGGTCCTCCTTGGGAACCGGACTCTTACAAACTGATTGACAGAATAGCTGCAGACGAGGGAAGGTTTACGTCAAATAGCGAGGTAACATTTCGAAACATTCAAATGTTTAATCTATTTTTTGAGAAATATTTCTAATTTTATTAATTATATTCAAATCGTATTCAAATTGTACTCAAATTTGAATTATTTATTAGTATTTAATATAGTTTTAATTCGAAGAGATATCAATCAGTTGTTAAAAAACTCGAAACAGTTTTAAATCAAATTTAAATTTATTGATATTAAATGAATGTGTAATTCGACTACTTATTCAAAAATCAATATTTAAATCAAGCTTGATTAGTTGACTAGGAAGAGGAGAGGAGAGAAGAGATTGCAGGCAAGAAAAGTTCAATTAATGTATGACAGGGCTAGTCATACAAGTCCTGTAATGACTATTCAATACAGTTTGACATTAATTTATTTAACGCTCTGATTAGAATCAAATTAGATGTCAAGTTCTCATCTATAGTCAGTAATTGGTTCTGGATCATCAATATATGCAGACAATACACTAATATAGCCATACATTGCAACATCATTACAATAGTAGACCTGAAAGGGCTGTTGTGTCGAGTAGTGGCAGGAATTGCATAGTTGAGTGCAGACACAATACAAACTTTAGATTAAATTAGTTTCCAATCAATGACTAACTACAATGAATTTTAATCAAGATCGGGTTTGGGCTTGTTTCTGGGTTGGTTAATTCAATTTTTGTTTTAATGCCGATTACTGTTTACTATTTTAGTGTTTTGACTGAATTTTTCAAATAAACATAATTTTTGGCTATAATTCAATTATTCTTTAATTCAGTTAATTTCTATTGCCTTTGAAATCTGTACAGATGTGTTTCACATATTACGTAACAGTATTCTTGACTTGTTTTAATTCCCCTTGCTCTCAAAAATAATGTGTTTGCATTTTTGCTAGATAATTTTTAAAATATTAGACATCTAATACTAGATCATCTAATTTAGATGGTCTTGTTGGTAATTACAATTTAAATGTTTAAATTAGAGTTTTTTAATCTGTAAATTTGATTGTTGAGTTGAAGAAAAAATATGTTCAAAACTAATGTCGATATAAACGCCACGTGTTTTGCATTTGAGTCGACATTACGGAAGGCATAAACACATGATTTGTGATTCAATTTGAGTTAATTGTAGATATTTTTTTGTATCATATATTTGATTTAATTACACCAGAAATACAAGTCATAACTTGGATGTCAACTGATAGACATCTAAATCAAGTCTTTATATCATTAAATCCATTTATAATTGACAAATAAGTAATGAAATAATGACATCAATTAATTGGATTAAGTCTTCGAAAAAACGGGAAAACATTTTCGCATTTCAGACCAAAACACTAATTGGACTTAAATTTAAATCTAATGTCAATTAAGACACACTTACGATAGAAACTCATTTAAACTAAACTAAATCAAAAAAACAGACTAAGACTAAGACTATTGATCTGAATGTTTGTCGATTTAGGTGATAATCAACACCGAAGTGCGGAGCATACCGGTGACCAAGAAGGGCGTGTACTTTGCGTTCCGAGACCAGGGCGCCTGCCTCTCCATCATTGCCATCAAAATCTATTACGTCGTTTGTCCCAACATTACCACTAACTTCGCCACATATCCCGAGACCCCCACCGGCCGCGAGTTGACCACAATTGAGACAACCGAAGGCCAATGTGTGCCCAATGCACAGCAGGTCGACCGCCCGAGGCTTCTATGCAAAGGTGACGGCAATTGGACGCTTCCATCCGGTGGCTGTAAATGTATGGCCGGCTATGAGCCGATTGGCCAGTCGTGTCAAGGTTTGACATTTGTTTTAATAATTATTTTATTTTTTGATTATTTTTATTGTCTTTTAAAGTAGATTAAAGTTTTACTTAATTTATTTTTGGCTTTTATTGTCTTTTAAATACTTTTTTATTAGACTTTTTGATAAACAATTAATTTTGATTTTGCCTCTAATCTGATATAATATAAACAATATTTTATTTTTGGTTTTATTGTTATTTTTTCAATTATAATAATGTTTTTCATCAAAATTAATATTAATCTCAATATTGAGTTCAAATTAAGTGAATATATTAGAAACGCTGACATCAAAGAAGAAATGCGGAAAAAATTAGATTTTTGCGCTAATCTATCAAAAAAATCATATCTAATATCCATTTATAATATCTTAACTGATTTTCATCAATTAAAAAATCTATTGAATATCTCATATCTAAAAAACAAATTCTTATTTACAATATATTAATCTAAAAAGTTATCTTAAGTTAAGAAAAAAAACTTTTTTTTCGGAATATATTTGCCATTAATTTAATTGCTTTTTTGAGTCAATGCATGAATTAAAGGGATTTTTTGTTTTAGTTTTATAATTCACGTTATGGATGAGATAATGCCTTTTCTAATCTAATTTTTTAAAACTACCTGTGCTCTAGTCTGTCCACCGGCCACTTTTAAGCCAGTTATCGGTGACGAGCTATGTCGGGCCTGTCCTCGACACAGCACAGCCCCATATCGAGGATCGACCGAATGCCGATGTGATGTCGGTTACCACCGGGCCCTCAAAGATGCCAAATGGATTCCGTGCACTCGTAAGTCTTCAATTAGATATCTGTCCTCTCATACCAATGCGCAACCATTCAAATGCATTAAATATGAGTAAAAATAAAATTATTTACAAAATAAAGCACTAATTCTTTGCTTAAATGAGTTTAGTTTATATGATATTAAATACAATTATAGCATAATTACAGTAAAATAAAATAAAAAAAAACATAATTTTCTCGTAAATGCGATTCTTATTTAGGCAATGGGTTTAAACTGCGCTCTAATTA
The DNA here is from genome assembly GCA_034693685.1 of Belba bartosi. NCBI lineage: Eukaryota > Metazoa > Arthropoda > Arachnida > Sarcoptiformes > Damaeidae > Belba > Belba bartosi. The sequence goes on along the minus strand of JAQFXP010000241.1, from coordinate 26,077 downwards.
TGTATTAATATTTGTGTTCAGATTTTTTAATGTCTGATTTTTTAGGCAAATAAGCATAAAATAAATTTTTAAAACAGCAATAATTTTCAATACTCTCGGAGAAAAAAATGTAATCAGAATTTAATTATCATTTTTCTGGTTATTATGCACTTATTTATGTAGTATTTGTTTTTCAAACTTATCATCAATTAATTGCTCGAAAAAACAAACTAAAAGATAATTAATTATAAAAGTTTGCCTCAAATTATTATTTGTGCCAATTATATGATTAATTCATATCCTATTCCCCTTTGCAATCGTGATCATCTCCAGAGCCTCCGTCGGCGCCACAGAATCTAACCGTCCATCACGTGGACCAGTCAACAGTTATCTTGTGGTGGTCGGCACCCAAGTACCTGGGTGGCCGCAATGATACCGTTTATCGGGTTACGTGTGATGCTTGTGCACAAACCGCTAGCTATTCGCCGGCACAGGACAACTTCAATGAGACTAAAGTAGTTATTTCGGGCCTCAATCCGGTCACCACTTATCGATTTCTGGTCTACGCCGAGAACGGGGTCTCCGGCTATGACTCGTCACAGTTCGTCGACATAACAGTGACAACACTGGACACAGCGTCAGGTATGGCCACTATCATACTCACCATTCATTGTTTTATTAGCACCGGAACGGACAGTAGCACCGGAATCTAATGTTATTTTGCTTTAGCTGTGAATTGCAATAAATTATCGTTAGTTTCCGAAACCTATTGTTGTGTTTTGTGTTGTCTCTGAACTGTATTTTCCAAATAATATGTTCTAATCAGTGAGAAATCAGAGCCAATAATACGTTTTTCTTGTCGTTTCTCTCCCTTTCCTCTGCACAGGTTATATCTCACTGGTAATAACAGAGGACGGCTCCGGACAGAAATATAATGGTCTGTATTAGTAGTATTGGCGATGCCTTTCAAAAAATAATTGATATTTATTTGTCATTTATTTGTTGTCTCTCTTTATCTCTGTCTCTCTTTTCTGTATCTCTCGCTCTTTCGATGTCTCTTCACTCTCGAGTCTATCGTTTTTTCTCTCTCTTTCTCTCGCTATTAATGTCTACAAGTCTTTCCTTTTTGTGAATTTTATTTTTTCAATAGTCTCTTATTTTTGATGGTCCGCTCTTTCCCCTACTTGTGCTATAGCTGATCCGTTTTTGCCCCCAATTCTAGAGCCCAGATAACTTGTATCATAAATAAGTGTTTTTGGGATTCTTTTTAAAAACTTATCGATATATACAATAAGTCTAACTTTTAATGCATATACTCTTCAATCTTCGACTTACTTTATGTCATCTTTTTTTACTTAAATATCTTATTTTTGAGAACTAATAATTGGTATCAAACTATCAATGTTTTGACAACTTATTCCATTGCCTATGACTATTGGCTATTAAGCGCCAATTGTACCAATCATTTGGTGCCAGAACTCAGTCCGAAATCAATAATTTGAGACTCGATTTTCGGATTTTATAGTTAACCCAAAACTTTAACCAAAAACCATAAAAGAAATAATATATATCTGACAAACATTTTCGCACTTTTTATAAATCAAATGTATATAAAAGTTGTGAATCTTTTTGGCACAAATAAAAAGTATTAGTTTAACTGATTTGTGGCAATAAATTACATTTTTTTGAACTGAAATAATAAAATTTTAGAGAAATATATAAATAAAGAGAATATTTCTTTCTTTTTCCAAATAAATCATTTCAAACAATAAACACTATTTGACTGAAATTCTTTGAATGCCTTTTAAAACTACTTTTGGTCTAATATTCCGGTTGACTCGAACAGTGAAAAAGCCTTTCCTACTGTTCCCCTCACTTATCATATATCATAAGTTTTGAGTTTGTATTTGTATTTCTTATTTATTTTATTTTATCATTGAATGGACAGCTATGCCGACGACTACCATTCCTAACGTTCGCATTGTGTCAGTCAAAAGCCATGAGCTGGTGTTGGCCTGGGATAGACCAGATGACCAGAGCTATAACGACATTATCATCTATGAAGTGAAATACTTCGCCAAATCAAATGACAAAAACTTTTCCACAATTATCGTCAATAAGGACAGACATGAGACGGTTGTTCAGAATTTGAAACAAAAAACCGAATATTCGTTTCAGGTTTGAATCGAGATTTGATTGTTTTCAATGTTTTTTGTTCCGGAAATACACAATACTTTACATTAATTTCTAATCATATTTATTATATTAAAAAAATACTCTTTTTCTGTTGTTTTTCGCATCAAAAGAGTCGAAAATTATAGGAAATAGAGTAGAGTTTTGAACCGATTGTTAAGTAATTTGAGTTAATGCGGGAACTCTTGCAATTGTTTTCACTTTATATCACTATTTTTTAAGTTTTTGATTGTTTCTTAAAAATATAAAAAATGAATTATTTTGAGGACAACTCTTGAATTTTGAATATTTTTTTCCAAATTTTTATTATTGCCATTATTTTCAAGGCATATGAAAATACAAATATATTTTTGTGAATATATATATATAGTTATTGGAGTGGAACGAATGAAAATAGATTTAAGTATTTTGTTTGAAAAAACTACTCAATTCTTCACAAATACATTAAATATATATAAATAACTGAAATTCATTCATTGAATTCCATAAATATTTTAATATTTTTCTTCTAGTCTTCGCTTTACTCTCCATATCAGGCCTACAGTACATAACAATTCAAAAGCCATTCATTTTATTTCATTCAATATAAATAAAACATGATTTAAATTATTATTATTATTATATTTTAGATTCAAATCGTTTTTTATGTAACTTTAATATAAAATCGATGCAAATAATGATTTATTCTATTAATCACATTATAATCACAAATAGAAACATTAGATACGACACAAAAATTGTTTTAATTTTTAAAATTGAGCCACAGTTTAGAGACATTTCTGAATTAAATTTGTGTTTTTGGCTTCAGGTTCGGGCAAAGACCTCAAATGGTTGGGCAGAGTATAGCAAACCAGTGACTAAAATGACTGGTCAACTCATTGGAACGACTGGTAAGTTGTTTTCTACTGTTCCTCAAAATTAGACAAATTATTTGTTTCAAACAATTCTATTCATCGATTAATTTCAATTGAATTCTGGATTTAATTAAATTATTTTCATCGAAAACGATACCAAAATTATTGGCTTAATAGTCGAGTAATTATTGGACTCTTATACTCGAAGCCTCAATCTATTGTTTCTAATCATTGCTTTCCTGTCAGTCCACTGTCTCTCTAGTGTTTTCTCTAACTTCTTATTATAGCAATCCTTTCCTTCATTTTGTTCTATCAGTCTTCGAGCAGTAGTACCAAAACTCTTGTCATTTAATTGGGTTTATATCTCATTCCCTAACTGTTAATATATGTGTCGCTCAATCTTTGCATCCCTGTGCCCATAGCCTACATCGCTGGTGATGATGATTCAGTGCAAGTGCGAATAATTATTGCTGGAGTGGCGCTGGCAGTGATAGTCTTGGCCGTAATCATTGTCATGATTGTGCTCTACTTGAGAAGGTATGTGCTCTCCGTCTATATGTCTATTATAAAACTACTAATAGTCGAACACAAACTACTTGTGCTGTCAATTAGCAGTATTTCCAATACAATACCGCCATTTGAATGAATAATTTAATTAGAAATAGATTGAAAAACAGCTGCAATTAGTGACAAAATTAGCCCCAAATTGAGTTTTCATTAACTTTTATATACATTATATTACTCTCTTATCTTCATATTTAGTTAATTAAATTTAATAAACATTTTTAGGATAGGATTCGAATGGAATGGAATGTAATTTGATTTTTGCATAAAAATTAATTTAATTCAATTTGAGTGAATCGCTGGATTAGTAGCGAAAAAAAGAGTCTATTTTTGATTTAATTATTTATTTGATTAGAAATAATACGAATATTTTTTCGCCACTAAATTGCTTTTTAATGAAATGCTCGTGAATTCCAATAAAACAAAACAAGAAAAAAGACTAAATTCTGTTCCAAATAGTTTAGCAATACTTTTATGATTGCATTCAGTGAATAGAATAGTTGTTTTCCGGATGAGAATATCAAATATTTAATGATTAGATTTTAGGCACTCTTTTAGCCAATCGATTAGTGTTTTAGTGTTTTATTTGTTTCACGAAAATTAATGAATTCCTGAGGAATGTCGTCTAAAAAATGCCGAATTTGTTTCAGAAGTGCTGACGATTGCAATAAGAAACAGCCGTCCGATTGCGATACTCTCGAGTACAGGAATGCCAGCGAAGGTAAGAAATGTAAGTCGAAAAACAAAATCGAAATATTTCAAAAATCTCGTCTCCAATCGATTCATACGAATTGTCTCTACTTTCGTCTCTTCTGACTCTTGACTTCACACTTCAGATATACTTTGACTGTATTCTTGTGTTTGCTGTTTGTGAACCAATTGTTTTTACCATTTTTTTCTCTAAAGATATATATTTTTTGGTATTAAAAGTTTATATTAATATAATTATGTTTTGCGTTTTGTCTGAGTTTTGCCATTTTTTCTTCTTTTACTGCAATTTACGAATGGATCGATTTTCTCTCGTTTTTTCTGTTAATTAAAAGCAATGTTTTCTCTATTTCTCTCTTTTTTTTGTTCATTCATTCAATTACTTGTTTTTGCTTTACTTGAGATTTTTTTTGCCTTAAGTTAAGTAATCTTTATATTATATATAAGTTATATATTTAGTCTGTCTTTCCTTCTCGTCTCAACTCTTGAGCACATTATACATCTCTTATACAATATGTGAATAATAGAAATGTTTTCAATAATATGTTTTAACGAAAATAAATATTTAATGAATGTTAAAATTCAATACAAACTCTGTTTTCAATTCTATATATATCTGGAATTTTGAATACTTTTTGCGTTTTTGAATGATATCTCTTTTTGCTTGAATCGAATAAAATGCATTTTATATAACATTTTTTCAATTACTTAAAACAATAGATATTTTGTTTTTGTATTTTCTGTTTGACATCTATTTAACGAACCGAACAAATAGTGGAAAAAGAAATGTAATATAACTTATATTTTCCTCATTTCGAAACATCTATTTCTTTAGCTGTTATTTCAATTCTCTATCTGTTTCTCCAAAACCATAATAATGTTTCGGTTCATTCCTTCTCTCTTTTATTCCTCTTCTCTCCCATTCCCTTACTCTATGGTAACCGTCCTCTTCAATAATGAACTTAAATGCAATATTGCTTTTCTTACTCTCCATAACATTCCTTCCTTTCTCTTGACATCCCTTTGCCTTCACATTCACTACAATTGTCTTATTTTTATAGTGAAGTACAACATATATAACATTTAGTGTATATATAAAAATGCGTCAAAACATCTTGTAATCCATTTACTACCAGTGCCTATGCCAGTAGTATTGGACACAAATGTGGCGTAACTTTACTTCTCTTCTGCCGATATAACTAACAATTTTTATGAAACACAACAAAAATATTATATAAATTTTGATGGTTTACAAGAAACTAACAAATTGTTTGGTTTATTCTCTGCTCCCCTAAACCCAACTATCCATCCAGTGGTGCCCGGACCTATTGTAGATGTACTTGTGCCGACTGCACGATGTAAGTTGTCTACAGAATCATATTTTTGATATATTTTCTATTTTTAGACTTTTATTCCATTCATTATCGCAATTCTTGTTTGGCTTTTATTTAGGATTTTCTTCTTTTTTCTACTTTTGTTGACTTTCGATAAAAATTATTTTTTATATAAACTTTATTTTTCTTTTGATTTTGGATTTTCTAATATTTTTTTTTTTTTTTTGAATCATCTTTTGATAGAATAGAAGTTTAGGTTTTTATTATATTTTGTAGTATTTTATGTGTTCTTTAGATATATCAAACAATATATCTACCAGTGCTTTGATGAAGCACTGGAAGTGAGTGAATAGACTACAAATTAGCTCTTTATTGAACATTCATTAGATCTTTATATATATATTATTATATATATAATATTTCGACTGAAGATTAAGACTATGTTTGAACAGTAAGAATAAGAGAAAAAAAATCTAATTCTGGAATAAAATCAAATACAGAATATAAGCGAAAAATTGCTTTCATGTTAGCGAAAGCTAACAAAATCTAAACTTTTTTATCGCATTATTTATAAAGGATTAGAAGACTTTATTCATCTTTTCTTTTTCGAGTCTCTCATTGAATAAATAAGGAAATAATGTTTGGGTTTTGTTTTAACAGTTTAAATATGAGTAGTTGTGAATACACTTTGTGTTTAAATGCAGATAATCGTCAAAAAAGCAGATATTTTAATCACATTTTTATACATAGTTTATAAATAGAGATAAACCTAAATCACGATTTGATTATATCATTTGTGAGACTCGAGAGTACCGAATGATTTCAGATATTTATTGCGTTATTCTCAGAGTTTATTCCGAATCATTAGTTAATGATTTGGATAATAACTCAATATTAAAGCGAATAGAATATCATTTATTGCAACCATTTCTCTCATTTATCATTGCGTTATCAATGAAATTGTTTTTTTAAACATAACTAATGTTATGTTGTTTTTAATTTCTGCTTTAAATCTACTAATTGAGTGTCGAATAAGAAGCCATGTCTTTAATAGCAATAAATTGTAGGCAAAAATGGAAATACAAAATGGAAATGCCGGTGCATTTTCGCAAATAGCTCCCGGGTTTACGACTATAAATTCCAATGATATTACACAATAAGTATAAAAGAGTTTTGCAATAATAGGAAGACTTGTCTGAGAAATAAATAATGTTTTTATTTATTAAATATTAAGAAATAATAAAATAATATTCGGTTCATCGGTTTTGGCGTTATGTTAGACCCGAAGCCATGTCTTCTAAAGATTACACAAATAAGTGAATTATATTATTGGGAAAAATGCGATAAAAAAGTTTGTTTAAACTTAAGGAAATATTATTTTTAATACTGTATTAACATTTGGGATAAACATCAAAATTGATTCGCGTTTCTGACAATTTTTGTCTTTTATTTTCTGCTTTTCTGCCTATTATTCTTCTTATTATTTTAAGGATTTATTAGGTTCTGAACTCTCTGTGCTCTTAAGAATAGGAAAAAATGTACTAATAATGAGTGACAAGTGTTAAAATGTTATATTCAATAAGCACTGGGAGAAGGGTATGGTATGTTAGAATAATAGAATAAAGAAGGAGAGAAAATCGTAAAGAAGCAAATTTACGACATTATACTAACAGTTAGAATCGGTTGCTTTTCGAACAGTGGATTCCATGTACTTAAGCTTTATTACATAAAAAAGTTATTTATAATACGTTTTTTTTCTATGAAATTATTTTTTCTTTTCACATTATTTCGCTCTTCTCTTATTAAAACGCAAACACAACAGTGTTTTACACAAAAAGGGATTAAATCCAACATTTTTTTAGCGTTTGAGAGATTTAGCTCTGCTCTCAGTGTGGACTCTGAACTGAACTGAACTTACAATGTTAGCTTTTTATGCTGTCTTCCGTTTAATCCTTATTTGGACTATTTTGCTAAGAATTTATGAATTTGTTTTGTAGTAAACTTAACTAAATCTAATCTAAACTGTATTTAATGTCAAATGTAGTCAACTCGCCCTTCTCGGTGACGACACCCCTGTTCACCCATTGCGCGTCTTCGCGATCATATGTCGATCCGCACACGTATGAGGACCCGAACCAAGCGGTCCGGGAGTTCACCAAAGAGATCGATGCCTCGCATATCACTATTGAGGCCATCATTGGCGGAGGTATGCAATCATTCCAACTATTTATTTATTATCATTTGTTCGGATTCTTCTTCTGCTCTTCCGTTCCAATAATAGAGCCCTTACTTAAGGCTCTCTATCCCTCGTTATAATCAAGTATTTTAGTTCATATATATAATGGCAACCAATCCGGTAAAGTGCACACAAAGTATAAGAGCTCTTCTATTCTTCTTATTTGATATCTTTTCTAATTTTTATTTATTTATTACATTAAAAATGATTTAATGTTATTGTCTTCGAAGTTATTGCTGTAATTTTGGTTATTATTATTTTTCAAACATGATAAAACTTGAGATTCCTTAGCCTTTTATATTAATTTGTATTTTTTTAGTCTAGAAAAATGTGTTTAATTGGCTTAGAATTTGCTTTTTATATTAAATCAAAGCGTAAAATGATTTCCTCTTTTTATGAATATCACAACAGAATGGCTTTGAATTGAAAGCACTTCGAAATGAGACCAAAAATACTTTTTATCCCAATTTTCAACAGCGCTTCCGCTGTTAATAGAAATCTGAGGCTTAATATTTGATATTATATTTAATGAAAAGTTAATAATAAATGTTGTTATTAGAGACGAGAGAAAACTAAATAATAATTAGTTGAATGAGTAGTTGGGAACACACGGAGAGAGAAGTTATTAGTGGAAATCATATAAATGAAAGCACAGTTAGGTTAGCACTCGGCTTAGATTCACATTCGAATGATATACCGAATCGTCATTAATAACAAATTTAGTCGTCGTCTAAATGAAGGCCTAATTTCCAGTTAGGGATTGAATATACGACTGAAAGGCTCTAAATACTTCTCTGACTTCTGATGCTCTGCCGGTTAAGTCTACTTAATAGACAGTAATTATTGATAATCGAGATTCACGTTCTGTTCTATCATTTAATATCAAAAATAAATTTCTCTTTTAATATGTTTTGCGTATAAATAGATTTTTGTCTAATTATTGTTTCGACAAACAATAGGCGAATTTGGCGACGTATGCCGGGGCAAGCTGAAGATGCCGGGCCGGCCAGAGGTGACGGTGGCCATCAAGACACTGAAGCCGACGTCGGCGGAGAAGCCTCGGCTCGACTTCCTGACCGAAGCATCGATAATGGGTCAGTTCGATCACCCGAACGTGATCTACTTGCAGGGAGTGGTGACCAAGAGCAATCCTATAATGATAATCACGGAATTCATGGAACAGGGCTCTCTCGATGCCTTCCTTAGGGTAAGTAATTGATGGCTCAGTTTCTCCGCTCATATACTCGCAAACAAAATGAGTCCAATCATTAGGATAGCTCTTAGAGCACATCTACCCTCTCTTTCCTCTCATTCCTCGCATCTCATCTCATGTCTAATGCCTGTGCTCTCTAACCATAACTTTATATAAGTGACTGAACTATAAAAGAGTAAAACTAGAGATAAGGGATGCCAGAGAATAATGCCGGAGCTCTACAACCTATTATATAACTGAGTGTTTGTGTTGTGAGCATTCATTTTAATAAACTCTTATTACTCTCATCTCTGCCATAATATCTATTCTCTTATATATATTCTCTATTCGTATAAGTGCTGCCAATTTATTATTGGGCTCTTTCTCTCCAGTTTTCTCTTTCGGCTCCTTTTTTATGCCTTGCCTTCACTTTTACTCTTTCTGTTCTAATATATATATATAGAAATATATATATTTGTTAAGAAGTTAAGCGAATTTATTCTGTTTTCTCATATTATATATATTAGAATTAATGCCTTTAGAGACTCATTACTAAAAATATATTCAAATATATAACGCAATCCCTAATCAAATCTGGTCTTTATATCTGTTCTAATATCAGTCTATTATAAATTTCGACTCATCTCTGCTCTATGTTATCATTTATAAAGCACTGGTACTATACTGTGCTGTACACTCTGTCTCCCGTTCCACTGAACATGTGGCTAATACTTATTCATTTAATTTAATACGCAATTAGAGTGTTTGAAATATTTTTCTAATAAAAACTTTTTCCATTCGGCTATTCATCAAAAGTTATTGAGAAATAACATTAGAATTTCGGTATTATTACAGACCGTAAAGAATATTACAGTTAATAAACATAAGATATACTTTCGGGTAAAACAAAACTCATATTCACATCGACTCTAATGTTTGCATAAATTGCTTTTCAAAAACACAAAGACATTAATGTATTTGAATATTAAAACATTAAATAATTTGCTTTTTTTCGGCGCTATTCAGGCAAATGACGGCAAGTTTCAAGTCGTCCAATTGGTTGGAATGTTGAGAGGAATCGCATCTGGAATGCAATACTTGGCCGAAATGAACTACGTTCACCGGGTATGTCTCAGCCTCAGTCTTTGTTCTCTCTTTTCCGAACCTACCGTTCCCTTCATTACACATCAAATACTCTTTTTGTTGTTCTCTCTTCTGTTTGTCAATTCATATCACAAATACATGAATTTCCAAACACTATATCAACTAATAGTTAGACAGAAATACAGAAATTATAGATAATTAGCAGACAAATAGTGAACGAAACACCACTTAATTGAGTGTTTAATCAACTTATTATTTTTGTATACAATTCTCTCTTTTCTCTTTTTTTTCTATTTGATTGTTGTTTAGTCGCATAGAATAGTAAGAAAACTAATTTATAGTTTTTGCTTGACTATTTTATTTTTGTTTTTAGATTTTCAACCGCTTTAATCCAAGCAATTGTAGCATTGCTTCGGACTTTAGGAGTAGTTATGTTAGTATTGTTCGGATGTTTTGTTGGGGCTCTCTATCAGAGATATCACGAATGTTGACATAATTGATAATAATTGCTAAATAGTCTCAAATTCTTCCTGTTCTTTGTCAGTCATCTTTCAAATAAGAAAATTAGAATTTATTGCAATCAATGTTTAGACCAATTATTTATTCAGTTTATCGTTTTTGGTATTTTATTCTCCAACTCATTCTCCGTTAAAATTATCAAAATTTCGATTCAATCGATAGAATGTTTGGCAAAAGTAATGGTATTCACAAAAAAAACGAAAATTTCTGAAATTGGACAGAACTCTAAACAATTTTGCCAAAAAATCGATTCCTTTGGCAATAAATTTTCATTTGCTTTTGAATAACGTCTGATATAAATAAATTTGAGGAATATTTTCAATCGAATGAAGGGTAAAGTCAATAAATATTAGTACAACTGATATACACTGGCAGTAGGGCTTAGAAATGTCCAAACGAGTGGTTAAATTTGATTTTCTACATAAGCTGTCATTAAATAATTATTTCAAACATTTAAAGCAATATTTATTTCAATTCTGAAAAATTAATGTTAAAAAAATTATTGGAAAAAAATATTTATTTCATTTCCAGCCCTTCAATAGTGAGTGTCTTTTATGTTCAGTATTTGAGTGAATATCGAAATCAGGTTTAGGTTTGCATTCAAAATGAATTCTAATCAACAGAAGAGTTGGTTTTAAGCTGAGAAGAGTCGGCGAATTATATTATAAGAGGAAAAAAATCCACTAATTCTATGCAAACATTTATCCCTTAAAGTCTTGACATTAAATAATTTCAGTATTTATTTATTTTAGTCTTTTTTCTAATTTTATTTCCGATCTTTGCATAAATGACTTTAGAAAAAGAGCTTTGAATTAAGCACTGGATTTGAAAAATGTCATAAATAATTCATTTAAATTTATTTGTGCTGTTTATCCGAACAAAATAGGACCTGGCTGCCAGGAATGTCTTGGTTAACTCGACACTCGTTTGTAAAATCGCTGACTTTGGTCTGTCCCGAGAGATAGAAAGTGCGACTGAAGGCGCTTATACTACTCGAGTAAGTGATTTCCATTTGATTTTCGTCTGAATTTCTTTACATTTACTTCTCATATATGTCTTATTAGTTGCCTTTATATGAAATTTTATAAACATTTAATAAAACCAAACAATTAATAAATTCTTTCGATTGCGATCTCGAGCACACCATTCACTGTCGAGCTATCTCTGACACATCAAAGCGTTTCAAAATGCAATTCTGTACTCAATTCGAGTCATTTTTTTAAAGTTTTGTTAAGCACTCACTCGTTCATTAGTGAGCTCTTCCTTTCCCTCAGACTTCCTAATTATGTCGAGCTTTTAGTTTATATATTTAATGATAAAATTGAAGATTTATTTCATTAAAAAATATACTTTTGATCTGTATTTGATTCGAGAGTTTAGTTTTAGCTCACATGTGATGAATAACTTTATTTTCTTTTAAATTCATAGCTCAGCAAAACTTTAGCCAATGTTTCAGTTTTTTCGTTTTAACTACATTTTAAGATAATTAATGGTTTAATTAAACTAATTGTTTGTCTTAATTGGTTTATTTGATTACGAATATCCGAAAATGTGCTTAACGTTTGGTTTTGTTGTATAGGGCGGCAAAATACCAGTGCGATGGACAGCACCCGAAGCGATAGCATTTAGGAAATTCACGACTGCTTCGGATGTGTGGAGTTTCGGAATAGTCTGCTGGGAAGTGATGTCTTACGGGGAACGGCCGTATTGGAACTGGTCTAATCAAGACGTCATTAAGGGCATCGAAAAAGGATATAGACTCCCACCTCCGATGGTATGTCTACGGTTCAGTCCCCTTCCCCTATCAATGCCTTCAATCTGTTGTAATCCAAAACTTGAAAATCATGTGAAAAACACTCGAAATATAAAACTTTTTTTAGATATAATTAATGCGATTTTAACTGATTTAACGATTTTAATGGGAAAGTAGACTTAAATTTGTTTTAATTTCTATTGCAATTAAATTAGACGTTTTTCCGAACGCTTTTTGTGTTTTGGGTTTGAATTCGAATTCGAGTTTTTCTTTTACGATAAATTCGATGGGACTGTAGGGGAACGAGAGATCTGTCGGCGCACTTGAAATTGAAATTAATGGTTGTTAATGATCTGGTGATGGCCAGGGCTGAACTTTGGTGGTAGAGCGCAGAGCACTGATAGCCATAAACCGAGTTTTTTGAATATAATACTGTATATCTTCAATATTCGTGAATAAGTTTTTTATACATAATTCACGAAAAGCCTAAATATTTGCGTTTAAAACAGATGTTTAGGAAAATATTTTCCTCTTTATTCTTAAGCTAATTGTTGAAAAATAGGTTTTTCTATATAATTAATGAGTGTATTGTCTGTTTGGTCGACAGGACTGTCCGGAGATGTTATACGATAAGCTAATAATGGACTGTTGGCTCAAAGATAGGAACTTGAGGCCCACGTTCTCACAAATTGTTAAAATTTTAGATAAACTAATTAAATGTCCAGAAAATCTTCATAAGATCTGCAAAACAACGAGGTTTGTGATCAATGTCTATAATTATTTCTCACTTTTTTCTCTACTTTTATATCTTTTTTTCGTTTGCACTTTATCTCAAATTTAAGAATAATTTCGTAATTTTTTTGCGAAATTAAATTTTAAATTATTATCTAATGTTTGTTTAATACGTTTGAAATCTTGCTCTGAATTTCTCGCAGTTTTTCTTTGAGTGCTTTTCACATATTTAGAAACTTTTTTGTTTTTGTTTTGTTTTAATATTTTGTGATTTGATTTGCATTTAAATGATATTAGTTTTGATAAAAGTATAAAATATCAAATAAATCAAAAATTATTATTTTTTATTTGATTTATTAGACGCAAACTTTGAATAGTTTTTTCCGATTTCTAAATATAAAAGAATGAATGAATAAAAGAAAAAAATTAAAATATTTTAATAATATCAAAAATAGCAGAAATCTGGTCATTAGTTACACCTTTAGATTAAAAATATATATCATTTAGAAAAGAGTACTAATAATTCAACCCAAATGTCAGTTAAGTTATTCGATTTGAATGGAAACCAAAAGAAAATTAGCATTTCTTGTAATTATATTCTGTGTAGCGAATACTACTTGTGCTCTAAAACGAGAGATTTAGTGGAAAAAAGTACTAAAAATACAAACTATAAGAACTATCAAACTTCTCCTCTAAATAATCGTCACTTTTAACGACGTATATGATATATATTCGACTATTAATGTCAAAACATTTTTATTGTCTTTCCTCCCAATGCTGTGTAGGCTCACAGTCGACCCGTTCGGAGAGCCCAACACATGTATACCCGATGTCATACAATTCAAGTCTGTCGATGAGTGGTTGGCCAGCATTAAGATGACCCGATATCGGCTCAACTTTGAGCAGTCAGGTGTGACCAACTTGGGTGCTGTCGCCCGACTCACACCTCAGGACTTGGCCATCATTGGTGTGACACTAGTTAGCCATCAGAAAAAAATTATGAATTCCATACAAGCACTGAGAATACAGACTAGTATTGGAACGCCGGAAGGGTTTCTAGTTTAAGGACTTAATCATTAGTTGTTTTGTTCTATTGCTGTGAATATTGTGGACAATGACTACTGAATGGACAGACAGTTCAGTGACAAACAATACATACAATACAAACGCTTCAAATTTATTGTGAATTATGTGATCGATAATCAATATTTGCGAAACAATTTTCAAACTAAATATTAGCTCTTTTTATATATAAATAATTTTTATTTAATTAATAAGTTTAAAACTACTTGTGCTAAAAGATTATGGAAGTATTACCGGAGCAAAGACAACAACCTACCAGAGCCGCAAAACTAAGTCAAATCTTTTTTTCAAATTCTAATTTAATTTACAATTTTCAACAAAACAAATGAAAAGAAAAAAATTCAGAAAAACTTAATAATAAATAATAAGAAAAACTATATATAAATAAAAAATAAGAAGAAGAGAGAAAAAGCAATGTTTTATATACTTATTAAACAAAACAAAGTGAATATATTATATATAAAATTAAATGTGAATTCATTGAACATTTCATTCATTAGTTTCTATTCTTTTTGTTTGTTTGGAGAAGAACTCAAAGTTTAGTATAGATTAAGAGAAAAAAACTAAATATTATTATAACTGATGAATGGGACTAAAAAATTCTCCAAAAGAATAATAATATTCTCTTCCCATAAGAAAAAATTCTGTTTATATGTGAAAATGTGTTGTATTCAAAACTAAATGTGATTTTCAAACTAAAAACATATAACAAAAAGACTGTAAACATTCATCTGTTTCTCTCTAATCATATCAAACCTATCATTCATTGGTTCAGAAAAGTTGAGAATTTTTTTGAGGAATTATTATACAATTTGTGAACAAATTCAAAGACATAATGAAGAAGAAGTGTTTGCAGAACCAGAATAATTGACAATAGAGTAGAGAAGAAATTTTTAGGAAAATAATAAAATAATGAGAAGAATCCGAGTTTTTTGCACGAAATCCAAATTTTGTTGTCTATCCAAAAGAATGGCCTCTTTTTTCTACAACTATTCAACAACAGCTAAGCCTATGCCCTACCAGTGCTTCTCTACAATCTCTCTCTGATTGTGATTTACGTGATTTGCGTTACATATCGATAGTTATACTTATGTTATAGTTAATAGTCTGGGCGACTGACTGACTCTTCTCAATCGCACAGGTGGTTCCGTCTTATTATATATGTATTTGTGTGCTCTTCCAGACCACCACCAGCTATGAAATACTTTGGAACCGATTTTTATTTCAAATTAATTCATTGCCGCCGAAGAAGTGAACTTAAATACTAAATCAAATGATATTTTAGTTCATAATTTGCATCAATTTTTTTCTCTCGTTTTCTAAATGATTGCTCATTAAAAACAATGCGAACTAAAGAAGGAATGGAAGGATTGTAAGCGAGAAAAAGAAGAAAAATACGCGAGATGTTTATTTTATGGTCAAAACTCTAACCCATTTATATGTAAATCATATTTTCAAAACTGAATTATTAAACATAACTGAAAATAAGCGATGAATTGAATGCAAACACAAGAAGACGATCCGAATTCGTATATAAATAATAAAATATAATAAAAACGCAAAGCATTTAAAAACGTTTAATAAGAAGAATAAAAATCGGTTTCTCGTATATACAGTATATTCTGTAAATTATATATATATATAAAGTCGAGAACTGGTGGCCATAACTCAAAACCCAAACAACTGCTCAGCACTCGAGAGGCCATAAACATCATTGAGAACTCGAAGAAGAGAAGTAGTGAACAGTTGGTTTGGGTTGAGCTGAGAGGCTATATAAACAATCGGAAAGAACGCGCCACTGATTATGGATACCAATGACCTGTTCTATGAGGCGCTCAATAGATACTCTCGAATACAGTATATAAGAGTAGAAAAAAGTTATTGCAAAACAAGTTCTGACTTCTCTCTACCATCTCTTCCACAAAAGTTCTTCCAATGCCTGTTCCTGTCGGTCGGTTCGTCAGCCCTTAACAAGACTCTCGTCTCTCTCTTCTCGCAACTCAACGATTTCCACCCATTCATCCAGAGCTACATTACAACAACTCTAGACCCAAACACTTCCATACCTACCTGTGCTGTAATTGATAGCATCACTCCTCTCATACGTTATTATTGTTATTATTCTTTACTTAACGCCAAAACTTTTGGAAGTGAAGAAAAATCGTATTTTATATAAAAATTTTGTGAAATCTTATAAAAAATGATTTTTTCTATTCTTTTTAACAAAACAATTCATTTCACAAAACACACAATAAAAATATTTTTGCTTTTATTGAATGTTTTTCGAAAATAACAACAAAAAAATTGCTTTCGTTTCGAATATATTTCTTGATTTTTCCTTTTTTTAATCCAAAAAAATCTTTTTCTTCTCAATAACAGAGAAATATCACTAAAAAACAGTTTAAATATTGTCTCAAATAATGATAAAAACGAGAAGTCAAGTGAATGATAGAAAAAAACATTATATAACAGAATATAATTCATAGCATAATATAAAAGCAAATTCTATAAACTATTGCAAAAAACACAACTTTTTTTCTCTTTATTTTATTTAGTTATTTCAATACAATTCTTATTCAATCCACAGCTGGTCTCACTGCCAGTCCTCTTAAGAAGTGTAATAGAGCCGATAGTATGGAATAGGAGTTTATGTATTCAGACTTTCAGACATAGCCATTGATTTCTCATATCGTGCACTCATTTTCCTCTTATATAAAGTGATATCTACTTAAGTATGTCTTATGTCGTATGCAATATAACAAAAACATAGGAAAAGTCACAAAAAACTGATTGTCAGAGACTGAGAGTCATAGTATTGATATTTCTAAGCGAAAACTTTCTGAACCGATATATACTATATATTCGCATTTGAATTGTGAAATCGAGAATAAGTTTGATATAAATGAATAAAGAGAAACATCTTTTTCATATATTTTTTAGTTTTTTCCGCTTTTCGATTGATTTTTCTCTTTATCTTATAGTTTATTATTCTTTCAATTCTTATTCAGATTTTGTTTTGTTTTGTTGCGAATCTATTATATTGTTTCTCTATTTTCTATTCAAACTCTTAGTTCAATCTTAACATTAGGTTTAGTATTATTTTTCTTGAGTTTTCTTTTGCTTTATATTATATTTGACATCAAAAACACAAACTTATTATACATAAGAATAAGTGTCAAATACCTTATATACAGAAAAGTATTGTCTTTTTTGTTGTTTTTGCTTTGAATTCGCATTAATTTTCTTTAAATACGATTCATTCCCTATAAATATTTTAATTTATTTGTAATTATATTTTTTATTAACTCTTAATTCTAAGCTCTTATTCTGTTTAACCAATTGTTTCAACACTTTTCTCATTATTAATAGAAATAAATTATGAATTTATGTGTTTTTATTGATTATAATTTATTTTTTAATTTAAAGAATAACTAATTAGAGTTTCATTATATAAATATAAATGAATTGTAAATAATGAGAATCAAAAAAACAATTTTTTTGTCCTAATTTTGCACAAAATTATTATTAATAATTTGAAAACTAATTTAAAACCTTATTTGTAGTTATATTTTCTGTTGAATCATAAAATCATTTGAATATAAATAAAGTCATTCATTGAATTTGAAAACAATTTGTGTTATTATTATTCATAATTCGTTTGGTTTTATATTTATAATAACCGAAACTTAAATGCATTCATAGATTAAATATTTATTGAGAGAAAAAATCGAAATTTTGGTTTTAATCTAACCATTGAATTGGGCAAAAAATTCGAGTATATCTTGATTATCCCGGAGCATAAAACTATGGAATTACATCTTATATTAAATTCAAAAAATATTCTCTTAATGGGTTTTACATGAGTTTGAAAAACATTAATTCTTAATTAGATTTTATCGGATTTCAAATAAATTTAAGGTTTACTCAAATCAATATCTAATCCGAAACTATTATATATTTTTAAGTTTTAACAAATGTATAGAAAATTGTTTTTTAAAACTATTAGTTCGATAATACAGCGAAACTGATTGGAAAAGTTTGTAAATTTGATTATAATTAATAAATTATTCGCTAAAAGTTCATCAGATTTTAATTACTATCAGATCTAATAGTTTTTATCTCATATTTATCAATATTTTAAATAAACAAAATTTTCAAATAAAACATTCATTTATTTCAAATATCAAATAAAATTTTGAATACAAAGTAAATGTAGTTTTAAATGGAAATCAAAGAATTAGTTATAAAAACTAATTTAAATAGTAAAACGAATCCAATATGAATAGACTCGAGATTGCAATTACGATCGACTTATTGTGTTGTCTATTATTGCGATTCCAGTAATAATATGAGACAACAATAACCACTAAATTAGTCACAATTAGCAATAACTCGAATCCAATACTTGAGAAGAATAGCATTGAGTAATGAAAAAGAGACGAAATATAAATAAGAAAACAGAAAAATAGGCTGATCTCCAAATGCGTTTGTTTCGATAGCATTTCAATCGGCTTTTCGAGCATTTTCTGGACGTATTTGTTGTGTATTTCTTTATTAATGCAGATTACCTCGGTAACTTTCTCAACAATTTTGTAATAAAAGTATGTAATTATCATTATATGTGTTAGCGATGTATAGATTGGATAATAATTTGCGGCAAATATTCCGAACAAATCAATCGCTATTATAATGATTCTCAAAACTAGAAGAACTAAAAACATTCTTTGCTTTTCGTATTGGGTCGGTCGCAGGTTTATAATCAGCTGACCGTTAGATATGTCAAAATATAGCCGTTTTTTGGTCCTAAGTCTGTAGACGTAGTCAATTGAATGGAATAATATGTCTGATATTAGGACAAGAGTTAAGAGCCATTTACTTCTTCGATACCAAACGTCAATATTACCCATATTTTCGGATTATTCTCTTTTTTGCGCTAAACTTATTGCTCTAAAAGTTATCTTTTTATTGATTTTAGTTTACAGACACGAATACATACAATGAATAACTGAATGAAATTTTGATTTTAAATATTTGCTAAACAATTGCAAACTTAAAAACTCGCGCTTATTGTCGATCTATTCATATGCTTTCGAAATAACACTCAAAAAGTTAATTAAAACCATAATTTACAGCAATCTATCCCATGTCGACGAAAAAATCATTTCAAGACCTTTTTAGTCATTTAATTAAAATCAATTATTTTTAATTAAAAATTCAAAATAAATTCAGAAAGACAAAACAAACAAGATTGTCAAATATAATAAGTTATTATACAAACGGATAAAGAGTTAAAAAGAAATAAACAAGAAGCAAAGGAGAATATAATTAGTTTGAAATGTTTATTAAAATATAAATAGAATTTATTTAATCTAAATTTGAAATTAAATTAAGAAATATGAAGAATGAGTCGAATGACTGATAGAATAATGACAAATATAACGACTTGTTTAGTGTATTGCTTATCATTATATCGATTCCATACGATAGCAGCGACTGAAACGAATCTCAACACAAATCCGAGACTAAATTCTTTGAGGAATAGCATTGTGTAGTGAAAAACAGTCAAAACATTGATTATAATCTCGAGAATTTGGTCCGTTTTAAGAGACAGTAGTTTGAGTTTAAAGTCGAGCGGAAATTGTTGTTTAAGTAGGTCTTGCACTTCGATATTGCCTTTGATTATATCGGTTAGTTTCGAGATTATTACTGAATAAACCGATGTTTTCGTCAATAAGAATATAAGTATTGCATCGTTTGCATAGATATTTGTTGCAATAAATAGAACCAGGTCCTTACCAAGTTCGACAAGTTCGTATTCTACAATAATTGTCCGCATTTTTTCCATTTCAGTTAGATTTGAGATTAATTTTTTCTTTTCAATATCAAAAAGTAGCCCTTTTTCTGACCAATATCTGTAGTAGAAGTCAATCAAATGGAATGTCAGGTCTATAACCAATACGAGCATTAAAAGCCATTTACTCTTCAGAAACCAAATGTCTATATCATTCGAATCACTCATATTTTGATATTATTTCAAAAGAGTTTAATACAGTATTTGCAATAGATATGACTTTAAATGTATTTTCAATTTAATTTTATTTATTTGATTTCCAAACTGATACTCAAATAAATAATTATTTCAAAGTTTGAATTCATATATATTTAACTAAAATGCAAGTCTGAAAACACGCACTTGTTTTGAAACAAACAATGTTTTTGACATTCCTTTAGTCGATATATTTTAATTAAAATTATATTAATATTTTATAAATGATTTAATGGTTTAAAATACAAAAATCAATAAAAATTGCTTAAACGCCAAAAATATTTCAAATAAAAAAAAAGCAAAATTAAAAGTTAAAAAACAAATTAAAAATTTTGATAAATGATTCGCAAATAATGATTAACTTTAAGCCGAGTTTCTATGTTATCTAATATTAAAAATAGAATTTTGAAATTAGTTTTAATAATAAATAATAAAAAATAAATAATGAGTTAACTTTTATGACCCATATCTGATTAAATAATAAAATAAAAATTTTCTGGATGCTAAACTTTTATGATCCAGAAACCACATTCAAACTAAACAGCGTAATAAAAAAGCATCTCAAATAAATTGAATGTATTATATTTACGAGTACAATTTTCGAAACCTTTTAGCTTTTATATAGTTTTTAAAATCAACATATTACTTTAGAAATTATAAATAAAAACTATCATTAAATTGCGTTTCATTGAAAATAGAAAATTGTTTTAAATAATATTCACATTAATTCTTATTCTCTTTTTATATATGTGTATAAATTTTTGAATATATGATAAAACTATTAATGTTTTAAATATAAATTTGAGCAAACAATATTATATTTTAATATAAAATACAATCAGGCAAACTTTTAAACAGCAAAAAAACTAAATAAAATTATTATGCTCCTTTAGTAACAAAACATTCCTAAATATTATTAACTAATAAACAAAATATGAGGAATTTATCAAGTAAAAAATAATTACATTACGTAATCATAATAAACGAATTTTGTACAACAAAAGCGTTGATAACAAACTGAACTAGCTTATTAAATAAACTCTAATATTGAATATGTAGTCAAACAAAATATTTCAAATACTTTGCTGTCAGCACTGGTTCAGATTACTTACAGCTCTTTATAGAATAAATTTTCAATCATTTCATATATTTTGTTTAACTCATAAACTTCACGCGTTTTCTAAGGAATAAGTTTCGCATTACATGCAATGCATAAGAAAAACCAAAATCACTGCAAACTCTGCGTTGATGTCTGAGCGCTCATCCATTTATTTAGTGTCTTATATACCATTGGAACAATTCCCGAACATCTTTCATCCAGTGCCTGTCCCTCATGAATAAATGTGATTTTGACTCATTTGACGTACAGTACAGTATAGCTACTAAAAACAGTACAATTTTTTTCTCTATATTTCTCCATCTCTTCTATGCCTTCAAATGATATTAGTCTTCATTCGCCACTCCATTAGAATTTTGGATCAAATATAAGGAGAGGGAGAGAAAAGATGTGGAAAACTAAATAAAATGAATTGCATTTAAATATATTTCTAGTGCTGACAGTCCAGAGAGAAGTAGTACATCAGTTGGGTTTGAAAACCGAATTTTCACATAATTTAATTCAATGTCATTTGAAAAAAGACCGAATAAATTGTTACTTAAAGTCCATATAATCCTCAGTTTCACTAATAATTAATCCATAACTGATGACTGGCCTGTTGTGAATGTGACAGATAAGCAGTACATGCACAGGCACAGGCACTGGCACTTCAGTTACATAACCATGCTTATGTAACTTAGAGCCCAGACATACCTTAGCCATTAAAGCTAAAGAATGCCTTCACATACAAATGCATTTTATTTTTATAAAATGTTTTTTTGCAAGTTGCAATTTTAATAATACAACATAGTTTTACTATCATGTTTGGCATATTTTCGAATAGTTTTTGACTTATTTATTGTTTTTATTATATAATAACTAATAATTTTCAAATCAAGTGTTGCTTAAATATATATTTAATCTATTATTTAAATACTATATTCACTTAAGTGTTGTCAGAAACCCAAACTATATACAAATAATGTTAAATATTTTCGCAACACTAATAACATTTAAAGTTAAATCAAACGTACAATTTAATAGTTGAAAATTTAATTTCGTCTAGATCACTTTACACGAAAACTTTCAAAAACTAAACTGAAAATTCATAAAAATTTTATTGGATTTCGAGTTATAAAACTTTTTGCTTTTGGTCGTTAAAAAACATAGAAATCCTTTTAAAAGTTCGGTTCAAGTTTTCAATTTAAACAATTTTAATCAGAATCAATCTCAAACAAAATCCGAGCTTGATCAACTAATGCATCGCGATAGTCTACCTTTTGAATATAAACAAATGCTTTACTGTTTTTGCTTTTACTCTCTCTCACTCCCTCTCCCTCTCTCTCTCTCTCTTTTAATTATAAATCACTAAAACTTTATTTTCGATTTATTCGCAAATAAATTAATTCTCATTTCATGAGATCTCAGTTGGAGTTTACAATTTGAGAATTTAAATAAATTTTTGTTTTAGTTTTGTTTTGTTCTGTTGAGTTGTTTTAGACTTGAAATGACTCCTAAATTGATTATAAGAGTCGAGAGGTTTGACTCTCACTATTGGTTTATGTCTGAGAAGTTTTTGAAGTAATTTATTTGTGAATTATCTGACGTTTCGGGGAAAAGGTATGGTATGGTATGGTATGCCCTGTGCTGTACACTAGTGCTGCTTATCTTTGATGTCAAAATACATCCACTTTACTAATGATTTGAGAGACGAGTCCACAATTCCTGTGTAATAACCACAGATACGGTCAGAAATTTTCCGAATCTTTTTCTAATGTATAGAAAGTCAAACATTTTTCCTCTATTTGAACCTCAAATAAATGATTTAATGCCAGAGAAAAAAATGTCATATTTTTGTCAAATGAGCACAAAATATGATTTTGAAGAGAAAACTCTTATTTTTCTTCTGCTATGTATTTATAGAAAAATCATTTATTATATTCAATTCGATTGTTTTGTCTATTTGTTCAAAAAAATTGTACAAAATATTACACAAAATAAGATTAGATTTTTATGGAGATGTTATATGAATTTGTTTTGGCTTTTTCTCAGTACTTATGATATTTTTAAAGCATTACAACAACTCCTGATAAGTGTCTTATCATTCGAAACATAAATTTTGAAATAATTTCAAGACTAGACTCGACTCGACTTCAATTGGAAAAGTCAAGACATTGAGAGATACAGTAATTTGCAAAACACTAATATTTTTGTTGATATCTTACAAATAAAACTCATTAAATATTATCATGTTCAGACTTTCATTTTGTTCTTTCCCTCTTGTCGTTCATTTAATATTAAAATTATCTCAAAGTTTATATAAATTTTTGCGAAAATTTAATTTTATGTTCATTACAAACACTTGCGATTCAAACAAATTGCATATAAACACAGATATAATTTCAAATAAAGAGTTCAAAAATTCTAATTCATTTCATCGCTTAGAGGATTGTTTTTAGAGAAAAATTATCTAATTTTCAAAACGAGAGTCAATAACAATACCGAAACAGAGCTCTGAGAGGCAGACAAATAAAGCCATTCCTAACATAACAGCTATAAGACATCAGATCCAGACATCAAAAGACAAAATATATTATCATAACTGTAGGCAAATGCTTATGAACTGAACTTTGGATTTTCGGATAAACTTTTGTTTTTAATATATTTTACGAAAAAAATTGTCTATTGAATGCAAAAACATATATAACAGCAATAATAATCATAATTTTATTGCTTATTATGCCATCAGTTAATAACTATAAATATAATGGCAATCAGTTTAAGCACAAAAATATAATTTCAAACAATTTTTATTCCTTTAAACTACAGACAAACCCAATATTGAAATGATAACAAAATTTCTCTTAAGTAATAAATTTAACTATTGTTTATCGTATTATTTAAAATAGAGATTCACATAATTTCCCAACTTTTAAATAATGATTTGTATTGAAAAACTCGAAACAAAATTCTATTATTTATATGCAATACGAAAACACGATATTGATTATAGCGTAAGAAAAGATAAATTCACTTCAATTTCGGGTAGAGTTGTATCGGAAAGGCTCTCATATTTCACAAAATCAATTGACTGATGTATCCGTTTGTTTGGAAAACTAATATATTTTTTACTCTTCTTTCCAAGACATGAATTACTAAATTTTGACATATTTTTCATTATTACAAAATATTATACTAAAAAAAAGTTTTTTTTTCTCCAAAACTTAAACCGAATAGAAAAGACTGTTTAGCAAAGTGTAGGAAAAGGCAACAATTTTTTATGACTTACGCCAACAATAAGTTTTTTTTTCAATATTCAAAAACTACTTATTGCTTATAATAAAAATATAATTCTTTATGTATTTTATTTTATATGTAGTTTTCAGTATAAAACTGAACACGAATTCAATTTCCACCCAAAAAATATCTCATTTAAAAAAGTAAGAAAATATTATTTAATTTGAATTTTTATGGCAAATAATTTTAAGTTGGAATTTAAACCAAAGAAAAAAAGTAAAAAATATTTAGTATAATAACAATAACTCAATACGAATGTAGAAATTCTGAAACTAATATCCGAATTGCTATAAATTTAATAAAATTATTTTATTTGTTATATACTCTGAATATATAATATTGATTCAAAATAAAAAATATATTACATTTAAAATAAAAGCAATAAATTTGGGCAAAAAATCATGTTTTGGCTCAAAAATATGGCTGATTTAGTGGTTTTCCAGATATTTATGTACTCTTCAAACTGGCTTAGCTATCAGTTCTTCCCTCTCCTCTTCCAGCCACACAACGAGGCGACAGAAAAAACTGTATGTGTGTCCAGAAAAGCATCTAGTACATTTATTTGATTTGAATATACAAGAGATCTACACATGTCTCGCGGGCAGTGAATGGATCACAACTTTAGGCGATATTTAGTTTATATTTTCATTTGTTTAATACAATTTATGTTCTCTTTTGTGTTATAAAATCATATTAGACTCCAATAGACCGACAGTTAGAGTAAGAGTAGAGTCGGTTATATAGTAAGTCATAGAACGGAAATAGAAATTGGTTTCAAAAACCACAAAATTTATATCAAATTCTTTTTCTCCTAAAAAGAAAATTTTCTCTAAATTTATATATTTATGTATAAACTGAAAGTCATCTCTGCTTTCAAATGCAAACATATAATAAATAAGTAGTGAATCGAAAATGCATTCAATGAGAGGATTGAAGTTTTTAAACATTAGGTTTAGTACTGAAAACGTAGCGATTCTTAGGATTTGTTTTTATTTGCAAATCATGTGTTGATAGCTTTAAACGGTTTGCCTAACCGTTGATGACTGAGTTGTTGTGGAAATGCGTTTTCGCGATAATTATTCTAATTTTTATGTTTCATATTTCGGGGAATTTTTAAAGGGTTTTGAATATATGGTTCGCTTTTTGTCTCATTCTTTCTGAACCAGAAATACATTTTGCGTTCATTTTATTCAAATTCTTAGTAAAAACGGTTTTTTTCGCAATTACTTTCAAAAACTGCTATTAATTGATGTTATGTTTGGCTTAGGTTTTATCACAATTCAGATTCAATTAAATGCAGGGATCGAGAAGGTCGGCCGATCCAGGGGGGGGGGGGGATAAGGGGAGGGATTTTTCTCAAAATTTTGGCCAAAAACCTAGGGGGGGA